>CABFVZ010003183.1:48524-84260 GCA_902151445.1 Timema monikensis
CCCCCCCCGAAATTTTATGAACAAAATATATATGGCTTTATTTATGGTTCAAACCATATCAATAATCAGATACAAGTACAAATTAGGGGGCTGTGTTACCATAAAAAGCACTTCAGAGAGCTTCTAGAGGTGTTTAATATTTAAAAACTTTCCTAGCCTTCATCAGTTAAGGGCCTATATTGCCATAAAAAACACACTTTAGATAACTTCTAGAGGTGTTTAATATTTAGAATTTTTTCTAGCTTTCAGCAATTAGGGGATATGCCCACCAACCCCTCCCCCCACCCCCTGAAATTATTGGCTGGCTACGACCTTGATCACTTGAACAATAAAAAAACATCAGGTTTTACATCTGTTACTGACAATATTATTTTTTCTACTCTCTGAGCTTCAAGGACATCATAACATTGAAGTAACCAATAGTCACATGGTACCTTCTTGTAAGCTATTTTAGATTTCTTTACTCTTGCTATCAAACTTGACAACTTTTCATGGGTAAGTAAAGCCCTGTTCTCGTTCACATCACGCTTACTCAGTAAAATATTCAAACCTATCTTTTATAAGGCATTTTTTTTACATCATTCATACTTACATAACTCATTGTTCAAATCTACGCAATAACTGTCATACTCTAAAGCACACTTGAGAATAAAAGCTCAGAAAAATTCAACATTAAACTACTGGTATAGCTTACGTTAAAACTTCTGTTAAAGGGCTACTGAGCAAGTTACAAAAAAGGATACGGTACCTCAAATAGCTAAACTACACACTATGGATGGTTAACATCTGATTGGAACTTAATGCGTAGGCAAACTGTGGAGAGCACTGTGTATAAGTCACTAAACTGACTCGTGGACAAAGGCCATGCCAGAGCGAGCTAGCTCTTTTAAAGAGTAAGCACTCACTTCCAAGAAATGATATTGTGTGCTGAGTAAAACCTCACTTCAAATAAATTGATTGTATTGTGAAGCCACATTTACAATAGGCCAGTCGATAAGCAGGTATTGTAATGATGTATCATACTATTGTTAAAAGATTATTATTATTATTATTATTATTATTAGCACCGCGTCTTACTGCCCGTTCGGGTTATACGCACTTACGCTAATGTGTAATGGTAGGGTGATTGTGAGATGAAATGAAGGACCTACAGTTTAACGTGGAATCCGAACCACGGTGGAGGCCTGGCATTCCCCACATTCACAAGATGTCTTGTCAGAGGTGAAGGAAGGGTTTGGTAATCAGATAAATCTGTGCCGGGACCGAGGATTGAACCCCGGCCGCTAGCACAGAAGTCTGACACCTTACCCCTAGACCACCAGGTCACCGACAGGTGTTAAAAGATTGAAATACCTTTTTCATTTTAAACTTTAATGAAGTGAGGCTTGTTATTTTCTGAAATAACTGACTAAATCATAAGATACAACATTATTATACACTTTAACTGACTCGTAATTCATGAAATACCTAGTTATTTAATGGAATAAAGGACTTTACAATTTAACGGTAACACGCGCGCGCGCGCACACACACTCATATATATATATATATATATATATATACATAAAATGAGTTTGGGGCAAAGAAACAGCTTTTTTGAACTTTCGCATCACAATCGCACTGATATTCGAGTTTTATTATTTGGCTAATAAAAAGGTATTCACAAAAAGCAGCGTTAAACACAATTTTAATTATATTATATACCAAGGAAATTAGGGCAAGGATTGCCTTGACCAAATAGACTTTCAACAAAAAGAGGATACTGCCGACCAGCAAATTGAGTTTGGAACTGAGAAAAATATTGAAGTTTGGAGTATATTACATTTAAAGTTTACAATATAATATTTTAAAATTTACAATATTAATATCAATGTTACAAAGTAATTATTTATAAGTTACCAACCAAAATATCTGATCTCCTTAAGCAGAGCTCTTACAAGTTTAATCAAACAATTTGATTTAATGACGGACGGTGCTAGAACATTGTAATAGAGACAATACAAGCCTGACATTTTACTGTTATAGAGGCTAATAAGGAAAAAGTCAATGTACATTTATTATTCTTTCAGGCAATAATCTATTAAATCATTCAATACTGTTAATGTGACCAATTTTATATAGATTGGTTTGTTTGTAGCATATTGCTGATTTAAAAAAAAATTAAGTTGTATATATACATAATTTTAGAAAACAAGAATGCGGGTATATTTCCTATTGAGTATATTTTCCTCAAACCTGCTCCTATTAGTATATATAAATATACGGACAGCCCGGATGGGTAGTAAGACGCGGAAGGATTATTAACGTCTACATTACATTCCTGTCAATTTGTTTTCTTTCAGGGTATGTCATATTAAGATAACTTATTTTATTTTTTTGCTACATTTATGTTAGTAGTTCCCAATAGTTTTGGCCTCACTCACCTTTTATGATTTTTATAAAACCTTATGTCCCCCAACCCCAATAACCCCCCCAACCTTAACTCCACCTCCAATCCCAAGTACCTAAAAAATAAAAATAATAAAATATAGTGATAAATTGCTACATTTGGAGCATCGCACTGAACAGAGCAGAAACTTTTAGGAAGATGGAACATACTCAGAGATCTTTTAAATGTGGTGTTGAAGAAGACTTGAGAAGATCAAAAGGGCAGACAGGGTGACAAATGAAGAAGTCCTAAGAGGAGTGGATGAGAAGATAACGATTTTGGATGCAATTCCTCGGTGCAAAGAATACTGGATCGGACACATTCTAAGGAGTAGGTGCGTCATAGTAGGAACGATTGAGGGAAATAGGAACCTATGAAGAATAAGGATCCAAAGATTGAATGACTTGAAGGAAAGAAGAACATTCTGGGAATAGGAGGAGGCAAAGGAGAGGGAGCATTGGTGGTCTAAGCTCACTAATAAAATGAATGGATTGCCATAAGAACACCTAATAATAACAATGACAATATAAAATTAGAACATAAAATAAATTGCAAATAAATTTCATATTACAATAATATAGTATTATATATTATAATATATTTACTTAACATAAAAATATCTTACTATAGATCTACTATTAAAAATTTATTGTATGATCATGTTTCGAAATTATTTTTTTGACCAAGGGAAGGCAGCCATTTTTATTATTATCATTATTAGATACCCATTGAACAGAATTCTTGGCTCTCTGAAATAGGGAGATATGTTCCTATTGTTGTATTCTTAGCTCCGAGTACGAAAATGACGTCTATTTTTGTCATTTAAATGCCACAAACTTCATCCTGAACGCACTCTACACGGTTTCGATCTATGTTCGCTCGTAATTTTTTTTCCATGTAATTTTTAAAGAATAGAGACAGGTTTGGTGAAGATGCCCCGTTCTCGCAGCAGAATGGCGGAAGGAGAAGGTGGACAGCCGAAAGAGACGAAAAAGCGAACTAGGAACCCATCGGGTAAGCTTGAAAGTCATTTAAGGAGGCTTAGTGTAAAAACAATATTAAAGTCATTATAACTTTATTGTTCCTATACATATATGTAATGCTTTATTACCTTAATAAATAGACTCAAAGCTTACTGTGGTCGCTCGATTGTGGTATATATCGCTACTTCTGTCATTTTATACTATCATGGACTTATCTATTTCTTCAATTTGGGTGTAAACAATACCGCGATTATGTGATCTTAAGTTAAACAATGTATGCGTAACTGTATCTTAAGCGATTCTAGGTACATTTTATTTATTTTTACAGCTCACAATGAAAGACAAATCATTTCAAATATGTGTACTATGTAAATATAATTAGAACAATAGTGTTCCTTCATTACCGACTTCAAAGAGAAATCAAAACACTTTAATTTTTTTAAAATAATTTATTATTAATTTACCAATTTAAAAAGTTAATTAACAAATCTAGCAAGTATATAGTCGACATTAGTTTAAATGAAACTTAGTAGGCCTAGGATAGTTGGTAATATTTTTGAAACCATAAATATTAACTAGGTACTTAACAATTCACTTGCGTGTAAATTAATGCTTGTCATTATGACATGCATTTTAAAAGTATTTGGGTCTTGTAAGTTAGGCCTATAAAATTTACATTAGGCCTACTGTAATAGTTTTAAGAATGGAAAGAAAATTAATTGTCTAGCTACCATTATTCCCAAAATGTGTAAACTTTAGAGAACTATGTTTCATGATACTGTTGGTTTTCTTTAAACAGGACTCGCTGGCTATCCTACCTCTTCCTTAAATTTACAGAGCTTACATTTTTTACTTATTTCCTCCAATGTCACAAGAGGTTATACTATAGGGCCTAATTCAACCTTTCATTAGGCCCGGGTCATTACATGCCATTTCAAAAACAATCGTTGCTTCATGATTTTTAATATATATATTTTTGGCCCACTTCTTTATACATATTTTAAAAGCCTAGAAATAATTCCAGAAAAAAAATTCAGCCACTTGATTGGCTGGTACAGCTATTTTTAATGTGTGGCGCAGAGTGATTTTAGTGTTTTTAAGAAATGCTCTTATCTACTGAAAAATTTGTTTATATTCAATGAAACAAAAACTATTTCACTCAGCATCAAGTGCTCTTTAATTTTGGGTCATTATGCATTTTTGTTTTGGTTTTCAAGTTTTCATAACACATAGTTGACAAATTAATTTTTTTTTCTGTCTTTGGGGTTATATTTCACCAAGAATGGGACAGAACACCTTAACCATTTTTTGTTTATAAGAACTATGGGAACAGGCCTGGTAATTGAAAAATAATAGTGGTTTTAGCCTCCCTTTTATATGTATTAGCTTTCTAAAATGGGTAGTTTTCAAAATTTATGGAGTTTTACATGCTATAAATTCTATGGGGGACAGATGAAAAAATTGTAGGTCACCATATCGTCAGTTGGATTTATACTCAAACCCAAGAATTCAGCTTGCACAGTATGAGCTGCTTGCTTTGTCGTTCAAAAACCTTGGATAACTTGATCCGAAGAACTATTGCAGATTCACATGTTACTAACAATGCCATCACTTTGGACTCAACCATTTTTACGTTAACTTGACTAGCTTCGCCTCTGCCCTGTCCATGCCTTTATGGCTATATCATTCATAGTTTTTTCAGCTACAGTTGAGCCATCAGTTAATGCAGTTGGTGACCTGGCGGTCTAGGGGTAAGGCGTCAGATTTCTGTGCTGGGGGACCGGGGTTCAATCCTAGGTCTCAGCACAGATTTATCTGATTGCCAAACCCTTCCTTCACCTCTGGCAAGACGTGTATTAATCACAACTTGTGAATGTGGAGAATGCCAGGCCTCCACCGTGGTTCGGATCCCACGTTAAACTGTAGGTCCTTCATTTCATCTCACAATCACCCTACCATTACACATTAGCGTAAGTGCATACAACTCAAACGGGTAGTAAGACGTGGTGTCAATAATAATAATAATAGTTAATGCTGTTGGCTTCGTGACATCACCAACAATCACGTCATATGCACCTTCAATACCACATAGCAGGTTTCTAGTAATTAATTTCCGAATGCTCCAGTTTTTGGAACCTCTTAGATTTTCAATTCTGTGATATCCCACTGTCAATTCCAGTTGTGTACTTCCAAATTCACAGGTGCAATCACTGCCAATATTAACGTAGCTATTCAACATTAACAATCACAACAAAAAAGGAAGATTGACAGAAATGGCAAAAACCCTTATTTCCTACTTATTCCGCACACAAACCACACGCGGCTCCCTTATTGAGTAACAGCGATGTACGAAATATGATAATCACTTACTTTATTGAGATATGACATGAGAAAACAATTACTAACAAAATGGCATTGTTACAATGAACTCATAAAAGCCAACTTAAACATATCAAATAGTATCATTAAACAGAAAGTCTCAGTAATACCAATGTAAAAGTGGTTAACCAACTAAGAGATATAATAATTCACTATTTTTACAGTAACACTTGTCTTAAGGGTAATGATGATGGTGATAATTACAATGATGATAGGAAGAAAATTGACATAAATGGGTTTTAAGTAAACCAACCTATTTTACATTTTCCGCAATCACTGGATTTTTGGTTACTAGCCGCTTGTGCCATGCAAACTCGCAGTATTTTTGGTTACTAGACCCTTGTGCCATGTAAACTCGCTGTATGTTTGGTTACTAGACCCTGGTGCCATGTTAACTCGCTGTATGTTTGATTACTAGACCCTGTTGCCATGTTAACTTGGTGTATGTTTGATTACTAGACCCTGGTGCCATGTTAACTTGGTGTATGTTTGGTTACTAGACCCTGGTGCCATAGTAAACTCATTGTATGTTTGGTTACTAGACCCTGTTGCCATGTTAACTTGGTGTATGTTTGATTACTAGACCCTGGTGCCATGTTAACTCGCTGTATGTTTGGTTACTAGACCCTGGTGCCATGTAAACTCGCTGTATGTTTGGTTACTAGACCCTGGTGCCATGTTAACTCGCTGTATGTTTGATTACTAGACCCTGGTGCCATGTTAACTTGGTGTATGTTTGGTTACTAGACCCTGGTACCATGTTAACTTGGTGTATTTTTGGTTACTAGACCCTGGTGCCATGTTAACTTGGTGTATGTTTGTTTACTAGACCCTGGTGCCATGTTAACTTGGTGTATTTTTGGTTACTAGACCCTGGTGCCATGTTAACTCGCTGTATGTTTGGTTACTAGACCCTGGTGCCATGTTAACTCACTGTATGTTTGGTTACTAGACCCTGGTGCCATGTTAACTCGGTGTATTTTTGGTTACTAGACCCTGGTGCCATGTTAACTTGGTGTATGTTTGATTACTAGACCCTGGTGCCATGTTAACTTGGTGTAATTAACTTGGTGTATTTTTGGTTACTAGACCCTGGTGCCATGTTAACTTGGTGTATGTTTGATTACTAGACCCTGGTGCCATGTTAACTCACTATTTTTGTTAATAGACCCTTGACACTAGATTTTAGGGTAATAGACCCTTGTGCCATGAAGTCCTAGAAATATTTCTCTCCAAAAAAGGATTATTTTTTTCTCATCATAAATATGTAGACTGCAAATTTTATGTTAAATAAATATTTTCACTTTCTCTCAACACCTCATATAGAAAGTAGTGTGATCATCAAAAAATCAAACTTGAGAATTTGATAGGCCTAAATTAATATCAACGTTTCGTGGCCCTATGAAATTAAAAAAGTGGTTTTCACGATTTTGTCTGTACCTCGGGCTAGAGCCAAAATTATTTTACAGATTGGGCTAAAACTTGATTTCTGGGTTTTTCATAAGGTCCCCTCAGGGTTTTTTCGAAATTAGATATCTAACTCTAAATTTGAGGGTAGTTAACTGAAGGGAAAAAAGAGGAAAAAATCGATTTTATCAAAACTCACTCTAATGGTTTTGTTTAAATTTTATATCTAGGCACTTTTTGCTATTATAAACAAGATGGCAATTCTCATTTTCTCATGAAAATGACATTGAGGGCACTTTACATCATTGGTTTATTCTTAGAAAATTAATAGTTATGCTGTACTCTAAAAGTTGCAGGGGAAATTTGGGGGCCGAGGACCTTAAACCACTGTTTTCCAAGAACGTCAAGGGATTATTGTAAGGGATATATTTAAAGATGTGTCCATATAGAACAGTGGTTCTCGAACATTTATTATTTCCCTTTAACTGTATGCTATTTTAGGAAATTTTGAACCTTCCTCATCTCCCCACACTTCCATATTATCTCTTCTTTTATTTATCCATAACGATGATTACCATCCACTCAAAATGTAATAAAAGTAACTCCATGGTATCAGACCGCATTCAGGTTATACCTACCGAGAGGCTACCAAACTGTTTAGCGAATTAGTGCCAACTCTTGCGGATAGAGGGTGTCATGTGATCAGCCCTACGATGACTACAGCCATTAAGCTCGACTTTCTATACCGGAGCCACTACTACTTTATTCAAGTAGCTCCTTATTTATCCACTCTAGGTTGAATCTAACTCGTTCCAGACCCATTGCTTCCCAGATAATCTGGACGTGCTGGCAATCAAACCCGTGACCTTTTGGTCCGTATCCTTCACCTCTGACAAGACAACTTGTGAATGTGAGGAATGCCAGGCCTCCACCGTGGTTCGTATTCCACGTTAAACTGTAGGTCCTTCATTTCATCTCACTATCATCCTACCACTACACATTAGCGTAAGTGCGTATAACCCGAACGGGTAGTAAGACGCGGTGCTAATAATATTTTGGTCCGTAGCCAAAACCCATAACCACTAGACCACATAGGCGGTTCCCAAATTGAAATATTTACGTGGTTAGAAATTTAAGTAAATATTGTTGGGGCTAAGAGTGGTATGAGCACATTTCTGAATATATAAGAGAGACAGAGCCTATTCAATTAGCCTAGTGTAATTAAAAGCACACAGCTAGCAATACTCAAAGCAAACAATCATAATAAGATTAAAATGAAGTGATACATCGATCAAACGTCCATCAGATCTTGGTGAGAGGGAATCAGGTGGATTGTCCAACTCACATTGCAATTAAAACTATTTCTTGAAGCCATCCTACTTCACACAATGCTGCATTGAAATGAGTCTCCCAACTTGAGAATTTATGCTTCAGAAGTTATTTAGATGTGTAAACGTTGACTAATATGGGGGAGATTATCTCTGACTATTAATACTTTATCGCTATGTCATTGGCTTATTGCTAAGATATCTACACACATCTTTTGCTGTAAGCAGTGGGGCACCCAAGAGGGAGAGGGGCAAACAGGGTATTTGACCCCCCTGTCCCCTCTTTCTACAACACCACAAATAATGTTAATAGAAATTTAAATAATATTAAGTATAACTATCATATCTAGCATTGAAGATGTGTCAAATGTATATGCTAAATTTTAAAGACCAGCCTTCAGGCTTAAGCTTAATATTGAAAATGTTTACTGTTATACACAAAATTAACAACGGAAAAAAAAAACATACAGAAAATAGCTTTGATACCATTTGCATTATTTAAACCTCTTAATTACTATAAAACTACTCCAAATAATTTATAAAAGTATTTAATATTCATAAATATTCTCGGCCTTCAGGGCTTAGGAGGCTGTGCAACCCAAAACCCGCTCTCTCCAACAAAATGTCATACTTACTACAGCCTTGATTGAATGTCTCCCCCCAAAGTAAGTGGCTGGGTGCGCCACTGATTAAGTAAATTGTGTAAAAATATATTTTATTTTACCTTTTCCTTCTAAATCATCTTGAAATGGTGAAATCACACTACTGAGTTTTGGGATTCTTTGATGAATAATAATATAAAATCACAATGACTAATAAGTCGTTAATGTAAAACAAAAACTAAAAGAACGCTATTAAAACTCCACGATCCTTTCTACTAAAGAAAAACAAGAATTACCGTTAAATACTGTTAAAGTATCTTCGTCACCTGCCTTCTTCCACCTTCTCCATTAGATCAGTGCTGAAATGCTTAAATTTGAAAGAGTGGTTAAATGTGTTTGCCAAATACATGATAATACATGTGACTATAATACCGAATCATAACCCAATGTATTTAATTAGTGTATAATTTAAACTTGTTACATATATTAACTATTATTTTACAATTACTTTTATATATATTTTATGTAATTTTACTTAAACTACACTAAATTAGCTTAATAAATAAACATTGTATCTTGAATCTTTTTTCAATAGTTGGCACAATGCTTAGCTTGCTTCACATGAATAGCATGACATGGGTTGTGAAAACCCTAGCTCATTGGCCAATTACTTATGGGTGAGCGGAAAGGAATGTGTTGCAACCCCCTAGACATTGGGCAAGGTCATTAGAGCCTCCCTAACTTGCCTTATGGTTTTTAAGCAGCAAGCCCAGGGTTTCCTATTGTGCTAAATAGAACCTTTTGTAAGAAGAATTACTTAAAACCCAATATGCTTTGAATATAAACCAATATTAGTTTTAAGATTAATAATTCATTACACGTATATTTGTTAACAATTTAACATTGGTATTTACACAGTTGACTAGCATACCCAGAGAATACATCACTGCTTTACATCGGAGAAGATTTTTCACTTTTCTTCATTTCTTCAGAACTATTTGCAATAGGTGACCTGGTGGTCTAGGGGTAAGGTGTCAGACTTCTATGCTGGCGGCCGGGGTTCAATCCTCGGTCCCGGCACAGATTTATCTGATTACCAAACCCTTCCTTCACCTCTGACAAGACATATTGTGAATGTGAGGAATGCCAGGCCTCCACTGTGGTTCGGACTCCACGTTAAACTGTAGGTCCTCCATTTCATCTCACAATCACCCTACCATTACACATTAGCGTAAGTGTGTATAACCCGAACGGGTAGTAAGACGCGGTGCTAATAATAATAATAATATTTGCAATACGAAATAACTTATCATTGTAAAGTTGTAGTACTATTTAAGATTAAAATCTTTTATTTGAAATATATTTTTATAAAACCAATAATACCTTAGATATAAACATATATATACTTTTTAATTCAGGTATTTGAAAATGAATTTGATTCTTATTCTCTTTGCTGGACAAATGTATTTTTATTTTCTCAATTTTTTTTGTAACAGTTCCTAATGCCATAGAGTAATTAAGTAACAGTGTATATTATTTCATTTAGGATATTTGGCATAGTCCTTCTACAACAATGTCTATAATTTTGTTTCACAAATCTTAAAAAGTTTTTAGTAAACGTTTATTTTAAGATAAAAGCGGAAGAAAGCTTATGTGATGCACTTTACACTATGTTTTTCATTTGTTATTGTCAAATGGTTATACCTTGGAAACCTTTTTTTAATTTGCAATAATGTGATTCCTTATCTACACAAAAATTATCAGTCTTTATCCAGTAGGCCTATGTAGAAAAAAAAGTAGTTTAAAAAATCGTGTGACTTATAACAAACCAACCTGGATTTTAATAATGAATTTTCAATAATATTCTATTATGATAACAGATGAAGTGAATACAAGAAGATTAGGGTTAATTTACTGTAATTTGCGACTTGTAGTGTGTTAACATATACACATATAAAACTGTTGAACATTTGCACAGGGAAAACTTATTTTATGTTTTTGGGCATAAAGATGGAATCCAATCAAATTAAAATATAGATTGTAGAGTTATCAGCTCTTTCGGAAAATGTAATATTTTATGTGGGTTTCTAAAGAAATTTGACCAGTTGAGCTCATTTTACTGATTCACATCAGAAATAATACACTGAGTGATAATATATAACATTATTATTGAGTCTTACTACCCATTCGGGTTATACGCACTTACGCTAATGTGTAATGGTAGGGTGATTGTGAGATGAAATGAAGGACCTACAGTTTAATGTAGAATCCGAACCACGGTGGAGGCCTGGTATTCCACACATTCACAAGATGTGATTAATATATAACACCCAGAGTAACTACCCTGTAGCACAGTGCTAGTGGTGGTGTGAAATATTAAATACATTTTCTAAAGCCAATTTCTTTTTGGTCTCCTCACACACTCAAGTCTCTCTCACCACCTTTTCAATCATAACATAACGTGGTATCCAAGGCTAGTAAACTTTATAAAAATTGAATGGTAAATTAGCCCTAAAATATGAACTTTATATGTCATGTTATCTTAAAATAAATTAGCTTTACTAGTTAAGTCCTTCTAAAATTGACTTACAGTTCCATCTCCTTTTTACATTCATATAAAATATCAATTTAATTGTAAAAATAAAAGTAGAAGCAAGTTTGGTGTATACTTCATTTACTTAGAATGGTAACAGGTTCATTTTGTTTGTTTTAACTATGTTACAATTTATATTATATGGTCTTAATTTATTTGACAGCAGTAACTACTGAGTCTTAATAATAAAGCCTACCTACTAACCAAAATTACTATCACTGTAGATTACAAATAGGTCTGTCTATACAAGATGCAAGGGATGTTTAAGCTATACTGATAATGTAAAATCATGCTAGGCCTAGTTTTACTTACGTAAAACATAGTTTTTAAATATGTCTACCAATGAAAGCCTATTTACTGTAATTATGTTACCATCCAAATGGTCTAGGCCAGCGGTTCCCAAAGTGTGCTAGTGCTCAGCGAAGAGATTGGAAATAAAATAAATGTGGCACGATCTCAAAACTGTATTTGTGCGACCATGAACTGTGTTTGGTTAAGTATTGGGTAGAAATTACATAACTCCCCCAGCATGCTGTGAAGCAGTGTATATAGCAAGTACATGACATGTGTGACCTCAGCCAGCTTTGGCCGCCCGCACCTTCTTGAAACCAAGCAAAACATCAAGAATGTTAGTGAAGCGCACAGACTGCACACACGGCGAAACCAGAAAAAGAGACCCTGTGGTGCCATTTACCCCCATCTCTTTGAGAACTTCTCTGCGTTTTCAGATACGATTGTTAACTTCAACACTTGGTGACCTGGTGGTCTAGGGGTAAGGTGTCAGACTTCTATGCTGGCGGCCGGGGTTCAATCCTCGGTCCCGGCAAAGATTTATCTGATTATCAAACCCTTCCTTCACCTCTGACAAGACATCTTGTGAATGTGGGTAATGCCAGGCCTCCACCGTGGTTCGGATTCCACGTTAAACTGTAGGTCCTTCATTTCATCTCACAATCACCCTACCATTACACATTAGCGTAAGTGCGTATAACCCGAATGGGTAGTAAGACGCGGTGCTAATAATAATAATAATAAACTTCAACACTTTTCCAGAATTTTTTTGTAATACTGCTGTAATTTGGTTTAATACCTATGTAGTTGCTAGGTGAAAATATCGTCACCCTTATGCCAAACACACGTGTGTGCAAAATGAGGTTTGGACCAAACAATATTTAAAATTCTAATTTTCAATTACTTTCAGTGGGAAAAATTATGTTTGTATCAAAATATAACCTATTTATAACTCAAAAATAATTAATGCTTTTGCTATTCAATAAATTATTGACTAATAACTTTAAAAATGCAGTTGGGTTAAAACAGGAAAAAATGCACATTTGTGCCTTTGGCATCAGGGCAACAAAAGTGCTGTGTGATGTAATTCTCTCCTGAAAATTGTTCCGTGATTTAAAAAGTTTGGGGGGGAACTGCTAGTATAGGCCTACAGCTGCTCTGAAGAAATTTCTGTGATTAGCTTTACAAATTTCTTCAATATTGGAGGTAATGTAAACAAACACACCATGATTTGTTGCGGTATTTTAAATACACTTAACCTTTTTAAATCTAGTTAATGATTTCTGGTAGGTCTACTACTAAAAGTAATGTTATTCAGGATAAATATAAATTGGGTTTTCAATAGAGGTGTGCATTTAGGAGTTAATCTCCTTTACTATCTCAGATTGAGTTTAATTGAAAGTTTAAGAGTTTTATTTGAGTTCTAATAAAACAGTGCAGGTAATACTTGTCCCCTACTGTACAACAAATATTCAATGTTGGATCTCTGTGGGCTAATAGATCTATAGTTAACTCATAAACAAGACAAAATTGTTTTAAAACTTGGATTAAAATTTTGTAGAATAGTAATTAAGATCACACAAACTCTGATTTTTAAATAATTCATTCTAATTTACGCATGGGTGTAACTATTTAACTTAATCAGGCCAAAGTAAATATGGGTGGACTTGTCTGTTCAAAAATAAAATCTTAAAATGACTCATAAATTAAACTTGAAATTTTCTAATAAAATCCAGAATTTCAAGTAAGTTACTTGAATTTTTCTCAAGAGTGCAAGATATACTTTCTGTATACTGACTGCAAGAGTGTGATAGATACTTTATATATACTGACTGCAAGAGTGTGATAGATACTTTATATATACTGGCTGCAAGAGTGTGATAGATACTTTCTATATACTGGTCACAAGAGTTTGAGAGTTTTTTTCCCCCAGTGTTTACAAGCCTGCTATCTTACAAACTTTAAATCCAAGCCGTTTTTTCACATAATTTGGATTTTACTTATACAATTACAATATGAATTTCCTTTTAAACATCACAACACAGATTTTGGCTCTTAATTTAATTGAAATTCAACTACCCCTAGTCCATTTGGTCCGCCCCAGGTATATTACGCCCCCGATACCCTCCCCTGCTGGGCCCTCCACACTGCCTGGGATTTCACTCCAGAGTCCGCCAAGCGCCCAGCAGAGGTGGGCATCCCCATATACACCACCTGGGGAGGTGACCTATCAGAGTTGGTGCCCCTCCTACTTTCTAGCCACCAGGCTTCCGTTTTCACCCTTCCTTCCACCCTTGGCAGTTGAACGTCCTAATCTACCCCCTACCTAGTTCCCCCATCCCTAATTTAGCTATTTTAACTACTAAACTAAGCTAAACTAATCTAACTCAACTATTCTATTCCCATTACTGCCGGGGAACTACATCACCTCGATGGTACCAGAGGGTTGCAGCCAGCTGCCTTTCTCCATCTTGACTCTGAGGGTCCATTAACCACAATCCACCTCTCTTTTTTTCCAAGGTGGTGGGTCATATGGTGTAGGTAAACCCCTCAGAGTTCATATTTACTCACTAACTTTTGTTCATATGACTGGAAAACTGTCCTTAGGATCACTAAGGGCATCCCCTGTGTTCCTCTGGACACTGTCATACTGGAATCCAGTTCCCAGGGCTCGTGCTTGCTCCTCCCGGCACCTAATTTTTTTTATCCCAGCAAGGGTTGTTACAGCTTATCCCCCCTTAACCATCCTTTTTTCTCTACTCACTCCCCACCAAGACCACACTAGTGTCTGTGTCAGTCCCACCCTCCGTGTCGCTGTCATCTTCATTGTCATTGTCGTTGTCAACGTTCCGTCTTATTTGTCCCTGTGCCTCTTTGAGTCTATATATTTAGGCAGTCTTTGCTCTACCTGACGATTCCAGTGCAATCTGGTCTAAGAATTTTCAATAGATTGGGTCCCTCCATACTTCACCTACTAATCTTCCCTGGATCTCTCTCTGGTAGTTTCTTCTTGCTTATAGCATAAGGACGCACTCAAGCACCAAATGTGCAGGGGTTCCCACCTCGCCACATTCACAATTCCCCGACTCTAATAGTCCCAGCTTCCTTAGAGATGCCGGGTATGGTCCCTTCCCAGTGAGGAAGTGGACCAAACCCCGAGATGGCTGGAGGTGTCTATTCTCTAGTCTCTCAACCACATTTGGGAACGATTGATAAGTCCTCCTACCTGTCCCACTTCTCTCCCAGCGTCTCTGCCACTCCTCCAACAGGGCTATTTCCTCTCCGGATGTTGTCACATCGGGTGTATCCAGTACGCCACACCTTTCTTCCTTATAAGGAGGTCAAATGGCATTACACCTAGGGCCACACTCAGTGCATCGGTTGCTACAGTCCGGTGGGCTCCCGTAAGCCTCAGTAAGATGTTCCTCTGTAGACCTTGAATCACCTTAGCCGGAACGACATTGGTTAGTCTGTGAGCCCAGATGCATGCCCCATAGCTCACAATGGAGAAAAGGATCGTCTGATGGTATGTCCTTATTATTGGCATAGGCAAATAAAATCTCCTCTGTCCCATGCTTATAATTTTATTCATCACCGACAGAGTTTTCCCCATCACTCCCTCCATGTGCGCCGTGAAGTTTCTGTTCTCATCTAGGGTCACTCCAGGTATCTGGCCGTATGGCTTCTTATAGATTTCCAACCTACCTTTATGGTCGGATCCCTAGCCAATCTACCCTTGAACAGCATGTAGGTCATCTTCGCCAGTGCCATTCATACTAGACACTTTTACACCGGGTGTCAAGTTATTCAAGCACCTGGTTACTTTTTCCTCTAAGTTCCTTCTAGAGTACCCTTCTATCACTATTAGAAGGTTGTCACTGAAGGTGACAACACCCTGCTTCTCCGGCATCCCCTTCAACAAGTACAACACTGGTTCCAGTCTGACATCCCAAAAGATCGGGCCACATACTGAACCTTGAAGACATCCCTTCGTCAGTAGCTTCAGGGTGGAGTATCTGTTATGACAGTAATCCTTAAAACTCCTATACAGCTGTCCCAGACACTGAATCTCTCTTAATCTGTCAAACAATGCCGGCCACCAGAGGTTGTCAAAAGCGCCTGAGATGTCTACGAGTTTGAGAGGTACTTTCTATATACTGGCCACGAGAGTTTGAGAGGTACTCTTTATATACTGGCCTGAAGGGTTTGATGGGTACTTTTTATATACTGGCCGCAAGAGAGTAGGAAGTGGAGAGGGAAATTATATGGGTAAAAGGCTTTTGGTGCTATGTGCAAGAAATAAATGAGCTTGTATAAGAAGGAAAGAGAAAGCTATAAGATTGCCAGATTCAGTTGGGATGGGGAGCAAAGGTCGGTGATAGAATACTTTTTCATGGAGGAAGAAATGAAGAACAGAGTAAACATCAAGGTAATACCAAGTGAGTCTTTAGATAGTGACCTAAGTTTGTTGGCGGCAGACATATAGGGATGGGAATGTAGGAGAAAGATAGTAAGACAAGACAAAAGAATAATGATGTGGAGGCTAAAAAATAAAGAGGAAAAAGGGCTGTACCTAAGAAAGGTAATAAGTTTAATTCCCAAGGCAGAGTTGCAAAGTGTAGAGGGGGATTGGGAAAAGTTTAAGAACAGTTTGGTGGGAGCTGCAGAGGAGGTATTTGGAAGGACAAGTAATGAGATTATCATCATCATCATCATTTATTATTATTATTATTATTGGCACCTCATCTTACTACCCGTTTGGGCTTTATGCACTTACGCTAATGTGTAATAGTATTGTGATTGTGAGATGAAATGTAGGACCTACAATTTAACATGGAATCCACACCACGGTGCAGGTCTGACATTCCACACATTCACAAGTTGTGATTAATAGACATATTGTCAGAGGTGAAGGAACAGTTTGGCAATCAGATAAATCTGTGCCAGGACCGAGGATTGAACCTTGGACACACAGAAGTCTTGACACCTTACCCCTAGACCGCGACAAGTAATAAGAGAAAATGGAAAGAGATACCATGGGCGGAACGACAGGGTGAAGGAAGCAGTGGAGGAAAAGAATAAAGTATTTAGAAGGATTCTTAAGAATAGGAATGCGGGAACAGAGGAACAATATAAAGAGAAGAAGAAACAATTGAAAAGATGTTCAACACTGAAGAGGAAAGGAATGATAGTGAAACAGAGGAGCCAGATGAAATAGAAGAAGAGGAAAGAGGGGAGAACACATTAAAGAGGATGAAACAAGGAAAAGCACTGGGTGTGGACAAACTGATTGTGGAACTGATAAAAATGGAATGAAGCTGGGGAGTGCCCTCTCATCACTATTATTTTTGTAAAGGTAAAGGAAGTGGTCATGATCAAGTGTTAGGAAAACTTGGGGAGGAAAGAATGAAATCCATGATGTTTGCTGATGCCTTAATGATATGGGGGGAGAAGGAAGAGGAAGTGCAAGAATGGAATGCGGAAGTGAAAGATTGTGGAATGAAATTAAGCATTGCAAAGTGTGAAGTGATGGTAATGACAAGGAGGAGGATAAGGCCTAGTAAAGCTGTAAAATTGGATAGAGTAGAGCTGAGAAAAGTATAGAGCATAAAATATCTTGGAAGCGTGATTGATGCGAAAGGTGGAGGTAGAGACTAAATAATAAGAAAAGGATAACAGGGAGAGCTGCTCTCTAAGTGTGTAAGGAAGTTTTGTACATCACATACTTTGTTCCTACTGTAGTGTAACACATGCAGCGGAAACATGGACATTGAATGTAAGAGATACTAGGAAAGTGGGGGCCATGGGAATGAAGTTTGTGAGGAGCATATTAGTTGTCACGAGGAGAAACAAGATTAGGAATGAATTTATCTAGAAAAAGAGTGAGGGTACAGGGAGTACATGAGATAGTAGAGGAAGCAAGATTGAAATGGTATGGGCTTGTAATAAGGATTGAGAAGAAGAGGATGCCAAAGAAAATTATGGAAATGAAGTATGTATGAAAATTACCACAAGGGAGGTCAAGAAAGAGATGGAAGGAGTAGATAACAGAAAGTGTGAAAGTGATAGAAAAATAATAGAAGCAATTAAAGGAAGAAGAATGATGGTTGGATAGAGAAAGGTTGAGGCATTTTACTAACCTGACCGAGGCACAAGTTGCAAACACTTGATTATTATTATTATTATTGAAACTATTTTACTATATTGAGATATAAGCACCTGTCTTTGACACTAGGCACTGTAATAGCCGTGTTTTTTGTAGTTGACTTGATATTGATGTTTATGATCGGAGCATTTCCACACTCCTGGTATCGGGGCTGGTTACGACTATTTATGACTGAGACGATACCAGACTTTGGTTAGGTAATGCTTTCCTTAACCAAACTAAATAACCTGATATCAACCAATGAACTGAGAATTGTGCGCCAATTTCAAAACAACAGTACTCAAAATGTTAGTTTTAAAGTATAACTTCATAATCAATGGATTTTAAAAGAAAATTTAAATTAAAATGGACAGCAATTACCATCTATAGATATATGACAGTAAGTAGGTACTTAAATCGTGTTGTTACATGGATAAAATAGAGTATTACAGTATTATCTAGGCCCATTTACTCTTACATAAGGACTTTTTGTTTTACTTAGATTATTTATTGCAAGAGTCTAGCTTGGTATATTGTATTTATGGCCTAGTCAAAAAGCACCATTTAAACTAAGAATAAAATTAAATAGTTCAATTTCTGTCAATTTGCATTACATGTAGGTTTACATAAATTAACCTACTAGCTTTTATATCTACTCACCCCAGCTGCCATTTTCGTTTATGGTAAACAACTCGATGGGTTTTGCACTCCAGCTTGGTCAGAACCGCTTGGTTGATAACACTCAATATAAGATATAACCAAGTCAACCGTAAAACCTCGCCTAGTGATATTTCATCAATAAGACTTATCTAAAAATGATCATGTATTATCTTAAATTTCATATCACAAAATCAAATTACAAAAACTAATTTTATATTATTCATGTTTTGTCTTTTTTTAAGTGTATCTGTTTGTGCACCAGTTATTGATATATCATCATTTTTTGGCGTGTTTGTTATTGACACTTGCAGTACCAATCATTTACACCAAGGAAAAAAACAACATATTTTCTTGGACAAAACATAACTAAAGCCAAATCATTACAAAAGTGGAAAGGTATTTCTTAAGGTCATTGTAAAGTACATTCACCACCCGAGCTCATAAAGATTTTAGAAACAGTCCCTAATGGATATATTAAAAAAAACATGGTGTGTGCCCATAAGTGAGCAATACCGAATGAGCGAAAGCCGCTGTTAATGATGAAAATGCCAATATTTGCTGGTAGTGTGTCATGTGGTTAGTTCAATAAGCTCTTCGGCCGTTTATCTCAGTTTTCTAAGCCGTAGCTGTTATCTTTTTATTCAAGTGGCTTCTCATTTATCCTCACAAGACTGAGTTTGACCTCAGTGGGTCAGGGATGGGCCTTTTCCTTTGGCCTTACCATATTTCTCACAAATTTTTGCAAACATGCAAGAAAGCATTGGAACCTGCTGGATAAATGATTTACAAAATGGAAGTTATGTTTAGTAACTCCTGGGTCTAAGTCATAAAAAAAGTTTACCTGAAAGTACCCACCAGCTTGTTACACTGTTACAGAATAGACATACAACCAGAGATTGATTTTGGTTATTAAAGAAATGGCTCTAATCTATGCTCATCATGTACTTATTAAGATTATACATATCCATTAATTGCTATTTCAATAGCAGGACAGTAGGATACCACTTTACTTTCTTTTTTTTTTTGGGAAAGATCATTTCAGGTAGGCTATATAACAATTATAATTATTTTCAAAAATTTAATCTTTTTCAGATTAAAACATTTTCTCTATGTTAACCTTCTTGTCAGCTTTTTTACTCGCCCTTAAAAATGTTATGTTAAATACCATTTCACCTGCATCTGTGGAGCTGATGCCCTATTTTCATGTTGAGCTCGACTGCTGAGGATGGGAAGACCAAGGTTTGAATCTTGGTTGGTTGAACTGGGGGTGGTTTTTCCTAAATGGTTTTCCACTCTACCTCCACACAAGTGTGGGTTCATTTCCTATAAATTCAACCTCCCAATTCCTAACCCATTAGCGTAATCAATACTTAAGCGTATAACCCGAACGGGTAGAAAGAAATGGTGCTAAATTAATAATAAAATACCATTTGAAATATAGTTATATCTATTTTAAAATGGCATCAAATTTGGATTTATAGGTTTAACATTAATCAAGTTGATGTTGTTTACAGCTTTGATGGTCGATTCAATTTAAAAATATATATATAATAAAAAAATTAAGTTCCATAACCTTAGACCAGTACTGTAAGCAAAAAAAAAAATATATATATATATATAAAAATATATTTTTGAATTTTTCAGTAGCATTTATAAATTTAGGCCTGCAAAGTTCAAACATAATCAGGTTTTGTGAAGTTTTGGAAGTTGGTTGCTGATTTGAATGTTCTTTGTTGTTATTATTCATTGATTACACTCTAGTTACCAATAGGAAATTGTTTTTGTATGGTTGTTCATAGAAGTTTTAACAATAATATATATATATATATTGTTCAACACCTAATACATATTTTTATATAATAGTTAGAAAAACAGCCTCCAGGTTAAAATTTCGGTCCAGTGTGGGAGAACTTGAGTCCTTCAACATGGGTATCGCAAGGTGCCATCAAGGGGTATTAAAAAAAAGGCTCATTTTAAACATGGTTTATCTAGAGAGACATAGACAAATATCCTTCTCAAGTCACACGTTCGACTTCCTCAAAGCTAGGTTCAGGTATTGACCCAACCCCCTCTTCACATAATCATACCTCACAGAGAGCTAAAGCAGACTGAACATTATAGTTACAATGGTTCCTTTATGACGATCATATTAAAAGCGAGTCATTTAACTACTGCACATTTGGAAGTGCTTTTTATTACTGAACATTAACACAATTGTTGATGAACTCAACCTGGTTCAAGTAGCGCAGTCAAACTTCTGTAAAGCTGAGAATCTGGTGCATGCTTGTCTGTGGCCAAGCCTCGTTTTCATTAAAACTGAGCTAATACTTCTATCTGGTGTCCAACAGATGGGGAAAAAATTATTTTACTTGTTTCAGAAAATCTCAACATATAAAATCTAACATTGTTTGTATATAGTTGATCATAACTGTAACATTAGATTTGGGGACTTGATCAAACTCTAAATTCAGCTCTTTTTTAAAATATAAAATGAGGCTTGGTACTATCTCGTCCCGCCCCACATCAATTATCATATAAATACTCCAAGATGAAGTGAATGTGATAGAAAAAAGTTTTTAAACAAATGAAAAATATATTTTCTGGGTATTGGCTAGACAAATTTAGGGATACCCGGGACCATAATTTATTTTAAAAGGAGCATACTGCAAATTATTGTTCATACATTAAGTTATGACAGTGAGTTTACAAATTTATCTGCACCTCATTTTATTACCCATTCAAGCTATCTGGATATTTACACTGATGAGGTAAGATGAGGAAATGTACTGATAGGTATTATTTTTGTGGTGGACAAGTCGAAAGCTAGAAGACCCAGTTTACTTGACGAGGGTTTGAACCCCGTGTCTGGCAAACTTGACCAAATATAGTTCTCAGCATAGGCCGTATGCCCCATCAAGTACACAAGTTGTATTGAAATACTATTTGAGCTCACTCATGTGTGCATACATTAAGTTCAAGGTGTGCTTGTGTTTAGAGTGGAAGCGAGAGAAGAGGAAGCGGCTTCGTGTGGCCGGCAAGTCCTACATCAACAGCAAGGGGGACTTGGTGCAGGAGCGTAAGATTGGAGAGGACTGCCGTTGTCGGCGCAAGTGCTATCAGATTGTTGCTGAGGAGCAGAGACACAAGCTGTTTGATGGGTACTACGCCCTCAACTCGCATGATGAGCAAAATGCCTACCTGTTTGGGCTCATTCGCAAGCACGACATTGCTCGCAAGAGACATAAGGATTCAGACAGGTAAATCATCACCTAACTGGTTCTCTTTTCACTACCTTCTTTGGAGGGGTGAGAGAGATTTATGTAGAGATACTCTATGGCAGCGATTCATAACCAGGGGGCCGTGAAATGTTTTTTGGGGGTACTCAAAAATAATAGTTATTTGCTTATTACTGAAGTCAATTATCCTAAAATTAACATTTTGGAAGAAAGACTTTGGTGATCGTAAGCATTTAAGTACAGTAGACACTCGATTTTCTGGGGTAATGGAGGGAAGGGGTAGCACGGATAGTACAAATAATCCCTATCTTTTTACAATTGCCATTCAAAATTTGCTGTCCTTAGTTTCTACTTATTTATGTGAAAAGTGATTTTCCACAATGGTAAATTTTAAAACGAAGTTACGAAATCGACTCTGAACTGACTCCTGCATGCAAATAGCATTAAGTAATACAAATGAAACAGCAGATGCCCCATTAAATACATTTAAGTAGGTTAATTTATGTTTTTATTATTTGTTTGTTCTTATAATAATTAAATACAGCTACTATTTTAGAATACATATTTATTATTATTATTATTATTACAAACTCTGGGGTTGCGAAAATCTTTTAGAATATCTAGGGGGCCGCGAGTAATAAAAGGTTAAGAACTACTACTCTATGATGTCAGGATTTATTAAGCAACAAATAAAGGTGAAACGGGAGGTTTCAATCAAATTCACTAGATAATATCCAAACATGTATTTCTTTCTTCTGTCTTCTATAGTAGAAATAGTCGAACATACACACACATTTTAACATTGTTGCCTTTATCAAACACAAAGAAGAAAGAAAGGAGTACAAATAACGCAAACACTGAATCACTCCATATTGAATTTAAAGGAAAACGGTTAGAAACACATTGTGCTAACTGTTTTTGGGAGTAAAGATAAATTTCTTGGCTGTAGTTAGTATTTGTATAGACGTATTTAACAATAATAATAATAATAATAATAAATAAATAAATAAGAAAATAATGATGCTGATAATGATTTGAAAAATGTTAATTTTATTGAAAGAATTAAACTATCTTCTGTTGAGGCCTGATGGTAATCTTGATTTGGTAATCCATTGGTGGGCCAGTTCCCACTGTCTAAGTTGAGAACTGTTGCACTGTTTGGGAAATGCTCTTAATATTTTGGTGATGTAGCAGGTTTGAAAGTCCTGGTTATGGGTACCAGCATGAATGGGTGCAAGCTTGTTCGGATCTTTGTGGTTTGTGTCAAAACGATGATTGTTTATTCACTGTCTAAAGCCTATATATTCTGCATCACATGATTTAAACTGTAGTTGATATATCAAGTTATTGGTTTTGCAATTGTAATACTCAGGGATTTTGTATTCCAACTTGGTCACTTTGCTGTTGAAGGATGTAGTTGGTAGGTGGATTCCCCTAGTGCTGCAACGGGTGCTACCGCAAGGGTATAAACCTTTGGTAGTTGGTTTTTCTTCTCAGATTATCTTGGGATCAGGAAGTTTGCGATGAACTAGAATATTGTGGAGATTGGGTGGCTGTTTGAAAGTGACTCTTGGGGGAACTAAGAAGGTTTTGAGTCTGAGTGGAACTGGTTAGGAATTTGTAACCACTTTTTAAGTATGGTGTTTATATGTGTGGTACTTTCAGTCAAGCTTTGTGCTACCTAAACAAGAACTCAGGTAAATAATCAGTCATCAAGTTTAAACAACCAAAAAGTTATGTTTTTAAAGAATTATGTTGTTAGAATGACACTTCCTATTGAAAGTTTAAATTTTCCTTTCCACTAAAACAGAAATTGAGGGTTCATTATAATACATTTTTTAACACACATTGAAATGTATGTGGGTTGAGACCTTTGAATTAGGTTCACTATAGCCGAATGTTCACTAAAACCAGAGTTGACTGGATATTTTTTTAATCTTCTCTTAAATATTCAATTATTGAAAGTATTCTTGAATTCGAAGGTCTAATTGCTTATTTTTCCTATTCTAAGAACTAATAGTTTCCACATATTAAGAGTGTTCATCATAGCAGGCCCAACTCATCTCCTGGTTTGCAGCTTTGTGTGTGTGCGTACGAGGTATGGGAGTGAAAGGGAAAAGAAAAACCTATGTACAATATGCTAGAAATGTGTGCACTGCATTCGTATTTGAATGAACTTGAAATTTTCCGCGGTGATGATGGGACAAAGCGAAAAAATTTCTTGTTAATAATAATAATAATAATAAATACAGTAGGTCCCTATTATGATCGAATGAAGATTTGTGCACAATGCTTGGCAGTGAAGCCATTTTATAATTACCAAAAAAGGCCTTTTCAATGCAGTTTTTATCCACATGTAATTTAATATTTCAACGATGTTCAGTATTAGTAACTTCTTTTGGCTCTTTGTCCCCATTAATGTTTAATCAGAACAGATCCACGTGCAATAGTGTTCATGTAAATTTAAGATTTCTAGCCAACTGTATCACAGAGTTGATCGGCATCTGATGCATGCTCTTTAGTAGGATATTATCGAACAATTATTCCCAAATGAGTTTTAGTAAATTTATTACGATTTCATCCTGGGTTTTAAAGAATAAAAACTAGGACTGTCTAATTATTTAGGTTGCTCATCTCTTGTTATCATTGTAAAATATGGTAGCTGTGTAAACATCTGTGTTGTAGCTCTAGGGATATCACTAGAGCCTGAAATATTTTATTAGTGAAAATGTTCCAAGATTTCCATTTTCAATATATAAATTGTTAATTTTTTGGAGGTGAAATGGAGGCAAAGAAACATTTAACCCTCAAAAAGAATTAAATATAGACTCGGGCATTGTCTTTTAAAAGAGGTGTTGTATTGTCTCTATATTGCTTCAATGTGTAGTTTAGTTATGATTATCAAGTAAATATTGACTTAATTTTGTTAGCTAGTTAGTTTGTGTGCTTACAGACGTACTTGCTCATACAAGTATTTTGTACGGATTCGTGGGAAGGAGGTGCAGATATGTCGGTTGGCATTTGCTCATATCCACGGCATCTCACCGCACAAGATCAGGATCTTGTGTCAAAAACAGGACCAGAACATTATGTTTCCGCGGGATGGAAGGGGTCGACATGAAAACCGTCCTCGGAAGATCTCAGAAGAGACATTGAACCAAGTTCGTAATCACATTTACTCCATCATCAGGTCTGACAGGGTAAGTGTTAAATATACCAATCCTGATAAATAATTTAGTTGAATTAATTTTAAAATATATATATATATATCTATTAGGGATGTATGAAGGTTTGAAATATCAAAGTTGAAGGTCCAATATCCTTTTCTGGAGATTATCTTACTAAATATGACATATTTAACATAAATAATATTTTTTTAGAACATTTACCAAACAGTACAGGCAAGTGATTAAAAATTGTATCAATAATTTAAACAAAGGTAAATTCAGACATGTCTCTAAGACTTTCTTTTAACCTAGATGCACTTAATGGATAGTTTAGCAAATAAAAATAGTTTTATTTGAAAACATCAAAAACCATAACATGGGCTTAGCTTTGACTTCACTTTGCATTTAAACAAATGATATTTGCACACTCATATATCATATTGTCCCAAAAATAATGTGGTTATCTCCTAAAATGACCTTGTGAAAACTGTATTTCTTTAAATACACAACCTAACATTTTTCACTGAAAAAAATTGTAAGATTCCTACAGAAGATCATTTTGTAGCATAAATTAGCTGTTCTTGCCAGCCAGAAGGAATTGGTGCATATGTGTATGTAATAATAAACTCAAGGTAAAAAAGTAGCAAAAAAACAGCACAAGTGCATGAACTGTCACACTCAAGCATCTACTAATAAATTCACGTTCAAAACAGAGAGGATTTCCACCCTTTAGTGTAACTGCACTGGTAATTTAGTTGGTCAGTGTTAGTTGGTGGAAAAATCTTCTGTTTTTCTAGTATTAAAAAACAACCCATGGCAGATACATAAGTGACTGATCGAATTGAAAATAAGGCTTTTTAGGTGTCTCAAGTAAACAAAGGAATGAGGAAAAGCTATGATATACATTTTAAATTAACAGCAATATCCAAGGCGCAACAAACAAATAACATGCAGACTACTAACAAGCTTGGTGTTTACGAGGCTAATATTCGACTTAAGGCACAAGACCCATCATACCCAACCTATGGATATCTATGTATGTAGTCATGACAAATCATTAATTTATGGCCATGCACAGTAAATTATACATCTATTGGAAAATTTACTGTGAGTTAAAATTACTCAATTGCCTTTATACATATATTTTTATTATTATTATTAGCACCGCGTCTTACTACCCGTTCAGGTTATACGCACTTAAGCTAATGTGTTATGTTAGGGTGATTGAGAGTTGAAATGAAGGACCTACAGTTTAACGTGGAATCCGAACCACGGTGGAGGCCTGGCATTCCCAACATTCACAAGATGTCTTGTCAGAGGTGAAGGAAGGGTTTGGAAATCAGATAAATCTGTGTCGGGACAGAGGATTGAACCCCGGCCGCCAGCACAGAAGTCTGACACCTTACCCCTAGACCACCAGGTCACCTTGATACATATAGTAAATTATGACATTTTATATTTACTAAAACAATAATAAAGATTACATATCAATTAGTTTGATTATATTATGTGGGGTGTTTTTAAATTGACTCTAATTGAATCAAAACTTGCAAAACAAATTATTTAATTCACACAAGTATCAATAGTTCATTGGAAACTGACTGGGAGTAGTTTGGATGTTAGTTTGTGGTTCCAAAATCATTCTGTGTTATTGTAAATAAAACAATTTCTCATCCTCTTATTTAAGTTGGTTCCCATCTGAGTCTTGGTTGGACACAGTCAACCTAGTATTTAAATACCTTTTTTGAAAGCTTAACATATCCTGATTTTAATGATTAATGAATTAATAGGGTCTTTGATAGCAAAAATGTAGGTCTTGTCACCACCCCCTTATGGTATTCTAAACTGTGTCGTGGCCTAAGGTCTGTCAGGATGTCTGTGGCCGAGGTTAAGGGGGAAGTGATATTGAATACTTGTGTGGGTTCATGATTGACGTTAGACTTGGCTTTTAAGTGGTTTATCAATACTACTATACTATTACAAATGTGATGCTAGAAATGAAGTTAGAATGAAATAACTTAAAGAATATTAGGAAGCGTTGATAAAACGAGGTGTATGAGGTTTACCCAATGGCCTGTCTGACTGCTAAACGGTCTCGGCACAGTTCCCTGGGCTTGAGCAGCAGCCTCGAACTGGTATTTGATGAACCTGACATCTTAGCGCGGCCCCGTGACCAGCAGTGTGACCCCTATGTTATGGTGTTCTGTAGTCAGCCCCAAGGGGCTCCAAACGTCTTAGGGTGAGTTTCCACTTGTTGGGTTATTGATGTCGGCAACAGGGTACGAAGGCTGGACCTCTTCTGTTTCTTATCAATCTCCTGATTGATAGGCATCTTCCTCGGTCTCCCTCATGACCGTGCTTCTAGATCTGTGAACATAACTGGGCTAGGATTCCTAGGATTAAAATGTTTCAGCCTCCCTACATTAACTATCTTTGAGTGATAAAGAAGCTGGATTCTTACTGTAACATTACCCAGGACCCCAAGTATTTGAAAAGGGCCTTTAAACTTTGCTAAAAATTTCCTAACCTTGTTCTTCCTCACAGTTGTCTTCATTAAATAGACCCAATCCCTACATGATACGTAGTTGGTTGCGCTTTCTTATCGTGTTGTTTGTGTGATTAGTCTTCGTAGTTTGTCCTTGTAGTTTAGTCCTTTCTTTTGTCTGGCCGAAATGTGAACCTTCCTTAACAATTTAGCTGGAATCATGTAACTTTGGTATTTTCTCATACATTCTTTGTCAGCTACTAACGTCATGAGCTTAACACTTCTACTTGAACCTAGGTTTGATTCTAGTCATCAGTTGTTTTACACTTTTTTCCCAAAAATAGCTTGCTCTTCTCCTCAAATTACCAAATTTTCTTCTTTTGGTGTAGCGGTCTGATGTTTCTATTTTTCACCCAAAATAATATCTTCCCTAGAGGTTCTCCTGACACATATTTATGGTTTTTCAACCTTCTTGTGGCTTTCCTTGGAACTGCGAGTCTTCTGTTCACTCCTCGCATGTTCCCCTCCAATGTTGTCTTCTATTTCTCTTATATGATGTCACTTTCACTTGTCAGATGCAACTAGGCTACTTTGTGGTTCCCGGATATTCAATCCCTCCAACCTCTAGGCCCTTCTACCTTCCGGGTATCTCTGGGCAATCTTGTGTCTACACTGCACAATATTTAAATAAGTCTCACAATTTCCCGTTTGAAATGCTACCAAATATGCTTCCTACCTACCCTCCAGCCACTCAAACCTCAACATTTCTTTGACACTTCCACCACAACCCTTATAACTTTCCTCGTGCTTGGGCACAGACACTCGGCAACGGTTAAGACTATCGTGACTGAGCCTTATACATATCAGACAGAATTGATTACTCCCTTTCGGCTATACCCGTCCTTCTTGTCTCCTTATGATAAATCTTTTATTGTTGAGTTTATAGTCAGGAAGTCTAGGCCTAACATGCCATCATAACTTGCATCGGTCTGAAATTTCACCACCTTAAATGCGATCCTGTAGGCTTTCTTACCTAACACTAGATTACCATAACTTCTCCCAAGCTATGCATTTTGTGACCTGATAAACCTAAAATCTCAAATCTTGGTTTTGACAACTCCATAGACTCCAAACTCTTCTGCCACATTACCAACACTTGTGCCCCCTAACGCTATCTAGTAGAAAACAATATACATGGCGAAGTTTCTTCTGCTATTGTTTTCTTCCCTTTCTACATATGACCCTCCAGATATTATTGATGCTTCACCTATCTTCTCTAAAACACATATGTGGTTTTCTGCTTTCCCATGGAACACTGGAATAGTCGGCAACAATGTTAAATTCCTAACTGTCGGTATTGGTTCATTTTCACACTTATTCTTCTGGGCCGCTTTTACTCTATCCAGCTCCCCTGCTAGTTGGTTAGTAGCAGTTTGTAGGTCAACCTTCACTCCCATAACTTCAACTAAAGCCATGGTAATTGTGTCCAAGAATTCCTACCTTCATTCTCCACAGCTCCTCTCTGCAACTGGTGATGCACCACTGATGATTCGGAGCTCCTATCCACTGAGTCCTGGTCCTCGTTCCTCCGACATGTACCGATTGTTGTGTGATGCGGTTGCTTTATACAGTCTTTCACTCCCGAAACACTTCTGATAATAATAGTATTGTTTTTGATGTTACTATCATAAAAACCTAGATCCCACTTCTGACACCAAATGTCAACTACCTCTGTCTGTATATTCATTTGTTTGGGCCTGGTTGATCTGTCAGGGTGTCTTTGCCGAGGTTAAGGGGGAAGTGATATTGAATACTTGTGTGGGTTCGTGATTGAAGCTAGACTTGGCTTTTAAGTGGTTTATTAATAAATACTACTATTGCTATTAGAAATGTTATGTTAAAAGTGAAGTTAAAATGAAAGAACTTAGAGAATATTAAGAAGCGTGTGGCTAAATGAAGTGTGTGAGGTTTACCCAATGGCCTGTCTGACTGCTAGGCGGTCCCTGCACGGCTTCCTGGGCTAGAGCGGCAGCCCCAAACTGTACTTGATGAACCCGGCGTCTTAGCCTGTGTGGCCCCGTGACCGGCGTCTTGACTCCTAGGTTATGGTTTTCGGTAGTCAGCTCCGGGGGGCTCCAAACCTCCTATTTTAACCGGGCCTCCGGCCTGATTTTAGATAAGGAATGCGGACACCACCTTTTGGGTCAGCTTCTCTAGTTTATCTGTTTATTGAATCACCAAAACAACCTCATAACATTTGTTATGTCATTTGCCACTCATAATATACAATGTTTACACAAACATGCCTTCCAATTGAGGCCGTGCTCTGACAGTCTAATATTATTTTTCATAACTTTTCCTAGCATTAATTTTGGTGTATCTCAGCAGTTAAAAATGAGCAAAATTGATTAAACTTGGGTGTGAATAAAAAAAACTAAAAGTTTTAATCTACTAACTAGTAGTGCCATTTATTATGAGAGTATTAAAAACATTATAAGATTGTCGAGTAAGTCGACCTTTATGATTTCACATTGAATGGACCCATAAATATTGATCTGCATTGTTCTTTAAATAATTAATCCATTATTCATTTGAGTTGCATGTTACTCTGAACTTGATTATATGTATATAGATACTTGATGAGGATGATGATAGAGATAATTTCTGCAACTCATAAATATAATATTTGACTCCATGATATTTAATAAATCAAATATAATATCAAGCTTACAGATATAATGAAGTTACATTTTAATTTAAAATAAATCCAGATTGAAATCTTAGTTTGATTATTGATTATATATATTATTAAAACTTAAGCGTATTAATAAAACTTACTATTTCTAATTCTTTTTTGTAATATATTGCATCTGACTATGTATATTACTGTTGCCAGGTTCGAGAGTTCTTAAAAGAGGAAAAGCACAATGGCCCAGACCTGAACATTACCAAGATGTGGAAGGATTACCTGGAGAAGTATGACTCCAACTTCTTTAGCCTGCAATTTGGTAATGAGAAGAGCCATCACAGTAACCATAGCAACCACCACTCCAGGTCGGTACATTCCACTCTGATCAACTCAAGCAAAGTTTCTTGTTTTACTTATAATTTAAGTTACACATTCTTATTTTAAAACAACAATTTTGAAAGATGAAGTGCTTTTAATTTGTGAGAAGGAAATAAATGGTACTAAGTAGAGTTGGGTTGAATCCACTCTTTAGATGGATAAAAAGGAAAAATGGCACCAAACGGCTATATTATTTAGATGTATAGAAACATATAAAGGTGATTGCCAACTATGTTTTCACAAGATGTGCTGAAATCCATTTGAAAGCACAAAAAGTTTTCAAGTTCAAATTAATCATTTTTACATATTCTCTAAGTTCACAAAATAAAATGCATGTTGCACTTTTCACACTTCTCCTGATGAGTTCTGATAGAACAAAACCTAGGTCAGGGGATTGGTTGGTAAAGATCGATTTTATTAAAGAGGCGGCCATTACCTCTTTGTCCAGTGGCAGCATTTTAAAGTGTGAACTGCATTCTTTTCATTGTAAAGGCCATATTGTGTTAGTTCCTTTAATGTGTCTCTATCCACCTTTCCTGTACCGTCTTCCTCAAGTATAGTAGATGAAGGGTTAGAAACAACATAGTAATATAATATATCATATGTTGAAAACTGGTCTCGTACCTGACAGAGATTGGAACCTCCACTTTCCCGATAGCATTAATGTAGACTAGTTGAGTAAATTTAATTATATAAACAACTTCTTAAATTATCTTGCCGTATGACGTTCAACTGTTAATTTGTTGTCGACCTTCACACTATTTCACCCCAAAAAAATCTCTTGTTTACCAACGAGGGAAGAAGTTAGGCTATGAGATAGAATAATAAAATAATATAATACTATAGTTGGGTCGAATCTGCTATTTTACATAAGTGAATCTTCACCTTACCTTTGAATCCAGAATATTGGAAGGAATTATGAACATTAGAGGAAATATAAATATAATTATTAAATCTCTGCGAGTACTCGCATTTCAAGCTTTGAGCCAAGCTCGTCATTAAAGCTCGGGATCGAGATCTAAAGTCTTAGACTTGCCATTTTCTAGCTTCCTCTGGATTTATGGTACGTACAAATCAATTTTTAAATGCATCATTCAGGCTACTTAATTAAGATAATATTGGGAGTTTCACTTATAAATCATTAGGTAATTAAACAAATTGTTAACATCAATATAAAATTTCAACTCATTAACATAATAGAGCTCTAAAATTACTTTTGACCGGTAAACTAATTCAATATTTTCATCCATTTTGAATTATCCTCTTAAGTTGGCCATGACAGGGCAATGAAAATAAAAATATCTAAATAAATCACAAAATACTTTAATAATCATTATTTTTACCATTTCTACATAGTCGCCTTTCATAAATTATAATGCCATTTAAGATAAATTTAACATTAGGATACATGCTGATTATTTCCGAACCTAAGATATTTAAAAATGGTACTAATACTTTCATTCAGAAACTGGCATTTGTTTACTATTAAGTAGGGACGTGCGAAACTCAAAAATATCTCGAAAATTAGAGAAAAAAAAAATCTCGATCTTGTCTTGAAAGTTAAAAAATGAATCTTGAATATTTGAGAAATAAAAAATGTAAATAATGGCCTTAAAAAATTACAAAACCAAACTGGGAATTTATTATTTCCAATAATACCATAATAACCCAAAAATATAGCCTTTGTTAAGAAATGTTTTGGTTATAAATGGTTTTTTTTTTCAATATCAATCTTTGACTAAAAAAAACTGTTACACCACAAAATTAAATTATAAAAGGTGTTCTTAACTACTCATCACTATTTTTAATTGCATTTAAAATGTGTATTAGTTATCTCAAGTATTTGAATGATAATCTAAATCAAGCACCAGCTCAAATGGTAAAAAGAAACTATATGAACTACATATTTACTTTAATAAACATAATCTAAATTTTTTTACTTTCAAAGGACATTTTCTCGTCTTGTTCTCGTGTCTCGATACTTTTTTTTTATTCTCATCTCGAGATTGTCTCATATTGAAAATATTGTTTTCACACATCCCTATTATTGAGTTGTAGAATTATGTTGGTTAACCTGTCTATAATCATTGTTGATCTACATTGCAATAAATATTTTACCAAACTTACATATTTAATTAAAAAGCATTCAGCATACTGGCTACTAAAAATATAATTTTAACTCTCTTATTTTTGATTTCAAAATATGAACATAAATTTTTTATAAGCATCAAATTGAATGAAAATAAATTTCATAATAAAAGTAAATTTATAGTGAAATACCATATGAGGCACATGCATAACTGCTCCTACTGGAATGGAATTGGAACAGAAGAAGTGATCATGTGCGTGATTATTACAATAAGCACTTACAAACAAAATATGAAACAATTCAATTTTTTAATTGCTTGCGGTTCTTAAATTTTCTTACAGTGTAATTAAAATTATTGAGGTATATTTTGGGAAAATATTAGCTCATCGAAACGTAAATTTTATTAACTTTTAATTTTGTTATTTTTAATGTGATATCTTAAAGACTATTTTGATTATTTTTTCGGTTAGATTTTTACTAAAGTGTTTTGTTCTTATTTTTAAATCATGTTTGGTTGTACCTAATATAAAAACGAGTGTCATTCTTATTTTAAGAACATGTGTTGTTTTCATATATGTTTACCATCTCACATTTCATAAAGATGTGGTATTTACATTTTATGTTTGTTTTAACTTCTAACATTTTAAATATACTATTTTAGTTTTTAAAATAAACAAATATATAATGCTCTTAACAATTTAAAATAATAAATAGCCTATACTCAAACTTGGGATCTTTTTGAAATACTCATCAGGTTAAACCCGAATGAAAAAATCCAAGCTCGTAGATCCCTATAATTGTTTATTATAAAATTCAAATTAGTAGCTAAATAATCCATTCATTATAGCATTCATAAATTCAGTTTTAATTGTTAAATTACTTGCACGAGGTCTGGTTTTTAAGCTCATCCTATAATTTTTTTATCATTGGTTCTGGTCCCCCAAAAGTCAGTATTAAAGCTCAAAAACAAATTTCATTTAAAAAATTGAACACTTTTTTAAGGGTTCAAGTCTTGAATCTGAAATTTATTAAACCTACATATCTCAAATATCCTTAAAGATTCGAAGGATTTGAGGCTCCTATCCTTATTTATAATACCCATAATTATAGATTTGGATTAAAAGTTAGATTTGGCTAGTATACACTTAAATTTGATATTTACAACATTTGCACAGTTTCTATTTATGCCATTGGTGTAGTAGATGAAGTATTATTATAAAACTTATGATACATTTTATTTCTCCAAGCTCAGCTATGAATCACAGTAAATAAGAAATGTATATATTTATAACTGAGCTTCTGTTACAGCCCTGAGCGAGTGATTCCTGCGAGTGAGTGGGTGTGTTGTTGTGTTGGTTGCAGCGGCGCCCCAGGCATCACTGGTTTGCAGTCCCACGACCAACAACAACAGCACCAGCAGATGTCCCAGGAGCGTGTGGCCATGCCAAGCTTCTCTGGGGCCCACCCCCACCTCTCGCACCATGTGCCACATGCCCATGTCCACCCCCATCATCCCCACCAGCACGCCCACCAGCACCATGCAGTGGCTTACCCCAACCTGGCGCAACAGTACCAGACCATGCAGGTCATGGCTTCTAACCTGGGACTGTTGGGTGAGTCCAAACTAAAATTAAGAAAAGTGGGCCATTTCCAGACCACAAAATATATTAGAAAGCTGTCACTTAACGTTGTTAAATACTCTAAAAAGTTGTGAAATAGGATAAAAATACAAAGAAAAAATATATATTTGTTAGTATTTATTATAAAATTACTTAATAATTCCTTGTGATATAAAAAGTACATTGGCTTTTTTCCCTTATTATCATTATTACCATGATAATTTATCAAAGGAAACATGTTTAGAAACAGACTTCTACTATAAGCATGTACAAATACTGTACCTATACTACTGACAATATTAACAAGGTTAGAAATTTAGTGTTAGATAAAAACAAGCATGAAAACTTATCACAACATTCTTTTCATTATTACATAGAGTACAGTTATTTATATAAAGTATTTTTTTTTCAAATGTGTAAATAAAATACAGATTTTGTGTAAAATCTTTTTTTGTTAATTTCACTAATTTTAAATAATTTAAATATATTAAAAAATAAACACAAATTTCCAACCTTAATAAAGATTTATTTTGGTTTGTATCAGTAATTTTTTTTATCTTGTCTCAATTAGAAATATTTTAAACAACAACCAGACCCCTATCAATTTGCTAAAGTAATTTCAATCAAAATTTCAATAAAGTTCAAAATGATACTGTATTGGCTCGAAAATAAGCCGCAATTTTTTCCAAGAAACAGCTCTCGTAAAACTCTAATGCAGCCTATAATCTTACTCTTACACATTCAATTTTGTACATATAGGATATGCATGTTGTTAAATCGATATATCTCACCACCGCTATTTAAAATAGATGAACCATGAGAGTTGGCAAAGTTATGAGGGCAGTTCGGAACGTAACCTCCGTTTGGCTGTAAGTAAAAAACTTGCATAGAAAAAATATGTTATTATATACATCTTGAAACTACAGCTTTTTACTATTTATCAACATAGTCACCATTTAAATTTAAACATTTGTCATAGCATTTCACTAATTTAGAAATTCCTTCTTCATGAAACTCAGCCGCCTGGGCACGTAGCCAATATTCCACGACATTTTGAAGTTTGTTGTCGTCATCGAAGTGCTGCGACGCAAGCCACTTCTTCATATGAGTGAAGAGTTGAAAATCACTTGGCGCCAAGTCGGGGCTGTTGCAACACCCTCCACTTTGCTTGTAGGAAAGGTCCTTAAAACTACGGGAAAGGGGGGATGTGCGTACATGTTATAAACAACAACAGATTAAAGAGCAAAGTTTTTAAAT
>CABFVZ010003184.1:0-30078 GCA_902151445.1 Timema monikensis
AAGGATTAGGGGTGGTGGTGGCGGCCTGGAGTAATGACACTCCGAAAGGGGAAGGGAGAGTATTAGAGGGGAGAGAGGGGTTGGTGTTATTACTGCCCTAGCTACAGCAGAGCAGCTCCGGTTAGGTGTTAGCACATGGTACTACTTGGAGTAGAGATTTGCCAAACCTCGAGATGTCCATCCAAATCTTAAGGTCAGTCGAATATGACCGTGCCGCCTCGCACCTCTAGCAAAACACTTATATCAGAGATAGGTGTTTGTGGATCGATCATTTTCGTAACTGTAACGTCAACCTGTAAGCTTGTTATGTTTAACAAAGATTTCAGTCACCAATTAATAAACCTTGAATAACATGGCATCAAACCTTGTTCTTTATTAACCAGTGATTATAACCAAAATAAGTATGCTTCCAGTAACCAAATGGTTAATATGTGTGATGAACAAAAGAACAAACAACAACGAGGCAAGAACAAGCTTTCAACAGAACAAGCAGGATATAGGAAAGGTTTCAGTATGAATATACCTACTGAGTCAGCTGTGCTCTATTTTGATTGTAATTAATTATACTTATTAGCACTAGGTGTCAGCACCACATTGACCCTTCTCTCTTAATGACTCTGGGTTTGCCTACCGCGCGATTTTTCTTAGTATAACGGTAAAAACAGTGTTCAAGCGTCTCTTAATTTCGGGATAAACAGCCATGAAATTTCTCGTGTGAAATAATAATTAAGTGATCAAGAATCAAGATTGGGGCGCCCCAGATATCATCCCATCACTCCAGGTACTCTGTCACCATTCGCAAAGGTAGGTTCATCGTAAATAAATTGTTTCTCTTTGTTATAATTAAAGCGTGTGTAAAAATCTCGCCTGTTAATAACGCACATAACAGGTATTAATGTACAACTTAAATAATAATATTAAATGGGTCCCAGAACAAATAACCTTTAATGTTAGTCCTGCTGTTTACTTTGTTAAACGGCAATATTAGAAAAATTAGCATAAACAACATTAGAATCAGCAGACTAAATAGTTCAGAACATCCTCCCAAGATGACTGGACTGTAGGGCAATCACGTGTACAGTCCGACTTCCATATATCAAAGTCAATGGTTCCATAAAAAAATTGGATATATAGAAATTTTGATGTATAGAAACGCTATTTCTTATACATTATATTGTTTAGTCTATCGTATTTATAAATATTTCTTAATAAATCCACTCATTATAAGTGAATATGAATCACATTATGTACAAATTATGTCCATAAAAATAATTAAAAACAAATAAGAAACAATTTGTTAAACATACTTTTAAAAAACATGTATTCAAATGGATTTACATTTATGTGAAAAACTTTCTAATGTCTTGCTGAACAGTAAATTATGTTTTAACCTCAATATCCTTTTTGCGCATTCCACTGTCAACAACTCAACCTTTTCCACCACACAAAGAGACTTTCTTTTTGATATCGCGAACATGCACTGTGGATTAGAGAGAGTGAAACAATAGTGAACATAAACCGTCAGCGATATTGAAACAAACTGAACCTGATTGATTTATTGAGGAGGAAGGCTACTTGAAGAAAGGAGTGAGAGGAGTGTTGAAACAATACCACCTCACTAGGCATCCCGTTGGTGTCACAATAACCTTGACCAATCAATTCCTTTTACCTCTCCATTATATTTTTTTCATACTTATTTTTACTATTCCATTGTCATTACAGAGAAAAAATCCCAATTCTTCTCGAAAAAATGTGATATATAGAAACACTTTTCCTATGTAATATCACAGAAATTCACCAAAAATTCGATACATAGAGAATTTTGATATACGGAAGTCCCACTCACTGTATATTAATGTTAAGGTAACAGGTTCTAATATCCCTATCCTGTCAAAGACCTATTAAGTGTCCATCACAGTCCACCAATCGCGCTGAGAAAACCAACCAGAATTCTACTACTCAGAAGATGCCTAGACTGAACAGTATGAAAAGGATTGTAATTCAGTTTGGAGGTTATTATATTTTGTGCAAGTGGTAGTTTAAATGTTCTTTTAATTGTTTTTACTAATAGTGGTATTTATTATTGTTCTGAATGAAACATATTTGGACAATTTATTCTAAAAGGGAAAAATGTTATGTTGGCTTACCTGTTAAGTGATTTTGTAAAATAACTGTTAATTTGGAAAGTTGACCAGAATGGAATGCTACCTTATGTCAAGATATATCTTGTGAATAGAACAAAATAAAGTTGGGCATGCATGGAGATACTTGTTATTTTATTTAGTTTCCCCTGTGTGGACATGTATATACTTAACGTGTATCATTTGAAATAATCAACAGGTTTTGAACAAATATAATAGTCCAAATATTTGTGCTATTGGTATCCAAAGTACATAAATGTCAACTGTGTATTTGTGTGGTGCCTTAAACCAAACATTAAACAATTTGTAATATAACGACAATCTAGGCAAAAGTGTGTAGAATGTCAAGGAGGCAGGGCTGTGGAGTTGATAGGCTAAGCCTTGGACTCCGACACTTTTATTTTTCTGTCTGACTTCAGACTCCTACATCAATGGCAAATGTATATATTAATTAGTATGTAATATAGAATTTACTGTAGTAAAATAATTTTACTATAGTAAATATATTACTAATTAATATATATTCAAATTCTAAAATACTAAATACTAAAATGGTAACACAGGACATTTCATCACAACCACATGAATCATTAGGCTACTTAGGTCCATAGAACATAATTTTTTTACTACAAACAATTTCTGAAAAAGAAAACCTTCTTACATTTCTATTAATATAAATAAGCATTTAACTAGGCACTTAATAAATTTAGAAAAAAAAGTTTTTAACTGAAAGAGGATTTAGGCCTACCTTGAAACTAAAGAATAATCAAACTTAAGACTAACAGAACCTAATTCATAAGCTGTCCTTTACTTACAGATACAAACATTTTATAATGATATTACCAAATTTTTTCCTATGAATTTATACACTACTCTACTATGGTAAATGGCTAAGATAAATTTGGTTAATAATTACAAAAACCAAAAATTTCTTTGATCAAGATAACATGCACCAAATTAGGACTACACCACAAAATATATTTAATATACTGTTACTTAATGGTTTCTATAAATCTATGAAGAATTTGTTCTCAGAAAATAAAACCTCAGTTAGATCAACCTTCATGGATGCCCTTAAATCTTATCTGATTATTCTAAGAGCAGTGAACAACTTCTCAACAGTAACTTGGGTCGGTGGCAAAGCAGTAACCACCAAAGCAACATCTCTGACAATTTCAGGATATAAGGGAATGGCTTTTTGCACTGTTAGTTTTGATGAACGGTCAAATGTTTCCACTTATTTTAGTGCGAGTGAGAAATTTAGCTTAAATGTTCACACTTTGCTCTCAACGGGTTTGGAGGAATCTTTTTCGTGCAGGAATGCTTTGCACACTCCTTGTGGTCCAAATATTTTTCAAAATCTAATTCATCCTCAGTTGATCAGGCTGAAGACATCACATCAGCTTCTTCCTCCTGACATTTCTGCAAGCCATTCATCCTGACTGCTACCTCAAAAATAGCATATTTCCCTTTGGTCAATCGTTCATTATTCAGCATAATCATATGCAATGGGTCTACATAAATAGCTGCCAAAATATCTTTTTTTCCAGTAATAGTACCTCTCTTTGTTCCATTGAAGCAGCAATGCTATCTGCAATTAACCCCCCTCTTTGGGACAGACAAAACATCAGGTTCCTCCACTCCTTCAAGAAAATACCTGGAGTTAAGTTGGAGTGGTAGTGAGCGTGAGTTTAGGTCAGTATTTTTGAAGTTTTTATAGAATAAACATTTTTTGGCCAAAATAAATCAAATATTTCTTCTATAGAAACATAGAGTTTAGTTTTCTGAACATGCTTGAACATGCTATCTCAACAGTTCTTGAATATCAAAGGTGTCCTGGAATTTAATGACAACTTTTTCTCTTTGTTTAAAAAGATTGTCAGCAAATGCCGCTATGCTCCTGACAGATATTCAAGAACTGTTGAGATTAGCATGTGCAGAAAACTAAACTATGTTTCTATAGAAGAAATATTTGATTTATTTTGGCCAAAAAATGTTTATGCTATAAAAACTGCAAAATTAATGCACTAAACTCATGCTCACTAGCACCACACCTTAAGTCCTAAGCTTGTAATTTTTAGTCACTGTAAATGGTTGATGAAGCAACTCTTCCAATTCTGTCACCTGTGTCCACTGACCTTCGCTAGCATCACTTGAAGATTGGCCATGTCCACAAAAAATGGTTTCAGATCAAAAAAGCGCTGAATTATTAAATAGGTACCTCCCCAGCGTGTGGCTTGATCTATAATTGCCTCTTTTCCAACGTGTCTCTTCAAAATGGAATCCACTTTAGGTGTTCTGGCAGCGATAACCAATTTCCTTACCTTGCCAATCAGAGAAGCAGGATGTCCATCTTGCAGACTTTCTCTTATAGAACTGCAGTGTGTGCACAACACAGAGCATATTGTGAATTCAGAAGAGTTTTGCAGCAACTTCAACAAGATCATCTAAGGGATAATCATTTTGTTGCAGATGGTGTTCTTTAGCAAAATCAGTTTGCTCGTTATTTGCAGGAGTGATTCTATTTCATTCATTCTTGTACCTCTAAAGTGTTCAAGTTGTTGGTCACCTTCATTATCTGTATTCATTTGTTTGAATGTACTTAATATGTTTGAAGCATTGTCACTTACAATAAAAAGAACTTGTTCTTTTTTACGTTCATAATCTTACAGAACTTTTTCCACTAAGACCTGGAGAAACTCGCTGGTGTGATGAGTGTCTTAGTGACTATTTCATTTACTATCACAAACAAAACGGACATTGATGGCAAAATAGTTCACCCTGTGGCATGTGCAGGCATCCATTTTAAGACACACAAAGCATCCTTTGAGAATTTTCTTAAGTTCTTCCTTCAGGTTAAGGGCTTCCAAGTTTTCGGGCCATTTCTCCATTCAGACCTATAAAAGCTGGTCGTGAAAATAATGATAAAGGCACACCATCTTTTTCAACAAAATCAAATATATGTTTTTTTTAATGTATCTGCCATCATTGTTACAGTGATAATGTCACTGACGAAATACCTAGTAATTAATATCTGAGGTGTCTGGTCTTTTGCTTGCCTGGAAGTGTTAGACATTAGTTGCTTGCTTATGGTATAATCTTTCTCATTCACAGCCTTGAATACTTCTGGATGAATGCGGTGTTAATGTCCTTTTAGATTGGAAGCTCTCGTAGGAGCATTTTTACCACTACCTGAATCCGCACTGATCATGGCATCCCAATATTTGTCTTCACCTAAGTCTTGTGTCATACACTGACACACAAAATATTTCCCATCTTGAGTTATGGTGCAATGCTCAAATACAGCTGACTTCATGGAAGCTTTATTTGACATTTTGCCACTCAAAATCACTCAACATTAAAACTATTTTTCCTGAAAACAAAAATGTATAAATATTAACCTCACTTTTTTGATTTTTGATTCCAATTGCTCAACATTTACAATTCAAATATTTTTCCAAGCATCTGACAAAAGATTAAAAATATTTGATTTATTAATAGAATGTATTGTAATATATTTGAAAAAGGGAACAAAAAAATAACTGTAAGGTGTAAATAGTAAAAAAAAAAGCTATGTTTAATTTTAAAGTGACAAAATGCATCATATTTCTTTAGAGCTTACACAGTTTTAATTTACACTATCACTAAAATTTTAAAATTTTCACTGTAAGTTGTAATAATTATGGCGTAGTCATTTACAGAAATATGTTTTTAATACATAATTCGCCATGTAAAAGATCCGACTCTTTGTACACAAATACACTGGAAGCACTGAATCATTAAATTGGTACTTCCTCGGCCACACTAGATTAACAATTGTAGCCAACATACTACAGCAAAAAGTTTCTAAAATAGTTGTGAAAAGTAGTAGCAGTATTAGCTATAGAATGTTTAATAATTTTATTTTGTAAGCCCTTTTGGCTCACAGTTATATTTGTACTATTAGTATGTCAAGTTCCATATATTTAAAAATAATCTTTTCTAAGCTAAGTAATCCACAGTACCATCTATTTCGGCAATTAAAATCTATATCAATATAACTAAAGTCAGTCATCAAAGATATAATATGTTATATATTATTAAAGGGTGGGACTATATGAGTGCTAAAGTTTTATAGAGGCTATTTTTTGGGGAAAAAGTGCAGCCCATTTTTTAAATAATATGGAAAAAAAAAATTATCTTCATAATGGAAAACTACCCAATTCTGTATGTTTCTTTGTTTTATTTATATGCCAAAACTTTCAAAGTTTTGAGAGCTAAGAATCATGGTATTTAATTCTACACCCATTAACATTATTATTATTTTTAGCGTTAGTTGTCTTGTTCTACCACATGTCCATTGAATTGTTCAAATTGAGTTAGCCAGAATGTCCCATTAGAAGTTTACTTTTTTTATATCCTGAAACTTCATCTTCTTTCCTTGTTTGAGGTCATCAGTCAGTTGCATTTGTGGTCTTACTGGTCCCCTTTAACATTTCACTTTGCATTCTATGACATCACTCAATAATCCATTTGTTCTCATAATGTGGCCCATTCAGTTGGCCTCTTTATTAGTCACCTGATCCATCCGCTTTATCCTCTCTATTGTCCTCCAGCAGCGCATATCAAAACATTTTAAAAGTGTAATCTCCTTTTTCCATATGGTCCATGATTCAACCCTATGCAAAGCAATGCTTCACCAATTTTTTCCCCTAATTATAATTTATAAGTTTTTATTTTGAAGTCAGAGTCTGTACTGACTCCGACTCCACCCAAAATTGCTTAAGACTCCGACTCAACAGCCCTGGAAGGAAGGGTTTTGAATGCTTAGTTTTGAACATTAAAGCTATATAATATAGACAGTATTTCTATCAGTGAAACATATAAATCAATTATTGGAATTTCTAAAAAGAAAATAGTGTTAATAGGGGTAATCAAATTCTTTGGTGCATTATTAGCCCTGTTCAATACACAATATCCGTAATATTCAGTTTAGAAGTGATTGTTGTCTTAGTTAAAATGAATACCAACCATCAGAAGTGATAAGAAAATTTTAATAAATCTAAGAAAATCATTAGTCAGTATGGCTTGTGATTAATCTATCAAATTATGAAAAATATCGGTCCTTTTACAACAAAACATGTTAAAAATAACCTGAAATTGGTAGAAGAATCTTAAGAAATCAAGAGTTGAATTTTAAGATGTTCCACAAATGGACCTAATAAATGTGTATGTGGCAATATATGATTACCAACAAAACACGTCATCATATCATTATTTTATATGTCAAAAAGAAAAACTGATACAAATATTATTCATCACAAAATTTAAATATGTTGACTTAGTAAAGCAGTTAAAAGTGCATAATGACACAAATTATGTTAGTATATAAACACATGGGATGTGCTATTTTATTTTTTAACTTTAATACAAGTTTCAACACCTCTTCTTACTTTTTTTTGGCACCCCATCTTACTAACCATTCAGGTTGTATGCTAGTGTATTATTATTATTATTATTATTATTATTATTATTATTATTATTATTATCATTAGCACTGCGTCTTACTACCTGTTCGGGTTTATACGCACTTACGCTAATGTGTAATGGTAGGGTGATTGTGAGATGAAATGGAGGACCTACAGTTTAACGTGGAATCTGAACCACTGTGGAGGCCTGGAATTCCACACATTTACAAGTTGTGATTAATACATATCTTGTTAGAGGTGAAGGAAGGGTTTGAGAATCAGATAAATCTGTGCCGGGACTGAAGATTGAACCCCGGAGCTAGTGTACTAATTAAGCTAATGGTTTTAGGGATTATAAAGGTTATACCAAGATGATGTCTAACTATATTTAAATGGAGGGAGAGTTGGAAAAACCACTCTCTGTACACCAGACCGAGATTCAAACCTCGATCTCGCCATCATCGGTAGTCTAGTCTTGTGCAAGACCATGAGCCCACCACAGCAGGTCCCTATTATTAATGAATAATGAAATAAGGTACACCCTTGTGATTTCTTAGATAGAATTCAATTTAAAATTGTAAATATTTTACATAGGACAAACTCATACTCACAGCATATGCATGTTTACTCTCAAACAGTTTGTTACAAATGCTGCAATAAAGTGGTGTCTTATCAGTATGAGTCTTTAAATGCTGATGTAGGTATATTTTATTTGAGTAGGATTTTTTGCATAGTATGCACTGGTATCGTTCTGATCCATCTGATTGAAATAGTTTTTTCACAAACCTAGAGATATAAAAAACATTAACCTGAGAAAATGTATAACAATGATAATGTTTCAAACAAAACCAAACACAATTATTTATAGGATAACTTTAGCTACAAACAACTTCAATTTGGTGTGGTTTTATTTAGTTATTTATGACATTTCTATGGAAAGCATTAAGGTGTGACAGAAAAGAAGACCAAATTCCCTTTTGGGTCTTATATTCCTTCTTGAACTGAGTACCTGCTTGAGGAGAGGTAATACCCCCACCACTCTATTACTGTCCCTACCATGGCATGTGTCACTATTTTGGTTGATTGGTTTTCTGTATACTGAAATAAACAAAGCAGAGACCGGTCGGCCGCCTCTACCTAAAGCTTTAGGTTCACAAAGTGTTTGAATAAATAGGCTACATTGAATAAGCTTTGTTCCTATTTCTAATATACTGTACTTAGAAAACTGTTTTATTTTTCTAGTAAAAATGAAATAGTTTTAAATTTGCGTTTGATGAAAATATAATTATCATATATGCCTATTGATTATTTCTAGGTGGTTTGAAAAAGAAAAAAATGACTAATTATATAATATAATGATTTTCTAGATTTTTTAAATCAATTAGAAAGTTATTCGTGCACTTTCTAAACATCTTAAAAATTGGCTATATTAGCACATGACCTACAAACTTTAAAAAAATATTAATGAAGATTTAACGTGTACCTTCTGAATACCTTCACTGAAATGTGGCTATATAGGTACACGATTTACAAACTAGCATAATCCTAAGACAGAACTCGACACTGTAAATTCATCAAAATATGATCAATATTACGCCCCAGTGGGAATCAAACAATTAGCTTAATAAGAGGACGCATCATGTATTTGGCCCAATTATCTAGAGTAGAGCAGCAGTTCCCAACGTGGGATACCTGCCAGGACGTTTGGGGGTACGCGGAAACATTTTGATAATGGCAGAAAAAGCTACATTTGCCAGCAGTGTAAGACAAACAATTAGTCAAAAGTTATGAAATTAACTCAACGATATGGCGAGGGGTGGTGATATTTTTTAAAATATATTTTTTACCTTGAGAAAATGATTTTAATTCCAAACATAAAATAGTTTTATAATTATTAATAAATATGTAAATTAAATGTCTTCTTTTTTTTGTATCTTTTGCTTTTTGAATGTTAAAATTTATGAACTCTTCATTCATCATTTTTTAATCGTATTATTAGCTCATATTTTTCAATTGCAACAAATAAATTATTATAAATAACTGCTACTGTAGTAAAAAAACATTTCTATAATTAAGGACATAATTTATGTAAATGGGGTGCCAAGGAGGACGCGAGCGATACAAGGTTAGGAACCACTGATTTAGAGGGTATCTTTATTTTATTTTCTTAGCACCGTGTCTTACTACCCGTTTGGGTTGTACGCTTAAGTACTAATTACGCTAATGGGTAAGGAATTGAGGAGATTGAATTTAGAGGAAGGAAACTCATATTTGCGTGGAGGGAGAGTGGAAAACCATTTTGGAAGCCCCCAGTTCACCCAACCGAGATTCGAACCTCAATCTCCCCTGTCATTGGCAAATCTAGAGTGTATATGAATGTATAAAAAAAGTTGTTTACTATATTCATATATTCCTCATTTGATAACAATCCAATATGTGGGATATTTAAGAACTATTCTCAAAATGGCGAGAGCTAAACACATATGCAAGATTTAATATCTTTACTGTAGGAGGGCACTTGTAAGGATAGAGAATATTTTTTTGTGGGGGTAGCTGCCTCCCACCCCTTCAACTGCCAATGGAAGGAGTTTTTAATTTTTTTGACAGTAAACACTTCTGGATTGATTAAGGTGCCGCAGAAGGGAGCAGGAGTAATTTTACAGTGTTTATAGAATTGAAATTTTTTGGCCAAAATAAATCAAATATTTCTCCAGTAGCAACTTATTAGTTTTCTGCACATGCAAGTATCAACAGATCTTGAATAACTGTCAAGGATGTCCTGGAATGTTATCAAAACTTTTTAAATTGAGTTTTTTATGGTATCTTTGGACTTGTGTATAAGTCTTCCTCCATTGTGTAAGAAAATACACATTTTACCATGGATTTATTGAAAGCGTTACTGTTGAACAAATTTTGGAGGGACCCGCACCAGTTGACTAACGTGTTTGTCTCTCATTGCACTCAAGCATAGTAACATTGCACAATTATATAGAAATCTCTAGTAGCCATTACAATAAAATATATTTGTAATAGTTTTATTGTAGGAAAAGAATAAAGCTAAGCTATATATAAAACTCTGGAAGTCATTTAATAGATGACATCTTCAGTTACTTTTATTGCAGGAACAAATACAATCATATATGACTATCTAGTATTAATTACAATAAAATATATTTATAAATAGTTTTATTGTAAGAATAGAGTAAATCTAAGCTATACATAAAACCCTGGAAGTCATTACAATTGATGATATCTTCAGTTACTTTTATTGCAGGAACATAGCATAATTATCTAGAAAGATCAAGTAACCATTACAATAAAACACATTTTTACAATGTATTACAATATAAACATTTTTAATGAATCATAGTATCTTAATGACAATTTTTAAAATAAAGAATGAAAATATATACAATAATTGTATAAAAACGGTTATTATTACTTTGTTTCAAAAATTTTTGTTACTTAGTTTTAGACTTTTGTGCATTCAAAATATATTCTGGATTTCTTATTTTCATTGATCTAGTGTGCCTAGGATCTATTAGCTCTGGCAATATGAAATCTATATAAAATCTAGTTAATTTTGATTTCATTTCAATTCTCCAAAAGTCATCATTTTTTTCTACCCTTTTGACTACCATACCTTTTTTTGTCCATACTACAAGTAAACAGTATTTTCTTTGGGTTATGTGAAGCTGAGCTTGAATTTGATAGAAATAATTATAGTGTTTGTTAAGAACAAGCTCACCTTTATTTTCTTTAAAAACTTGTATTTTCCCTGCTAAAACAGCTTCTTCAGGAGTCATCCAATCTGCAGAGAATGGACATTTTACCTCCACTATCCCAACCATACCAATAAGACCATATGGTGAAAATCCTAAGTATAGTATGTCTTTGTCTAAAAAAAAGACCACAGGGTACTACTTAAACGGTTTCTTTTTTTTCAAGGTCATTAATTGCATCTACTTCCTTTATCTGGCCATACATAATTGATTGATATTGTAGTTCAGAGCTGTACAGCATTCGCTTAACCAATATTTCACAACCAGTATCTGCTCTACGTTTGCATACTGTACCAAAGTTCGATGCCGTCAATAATTTTCTTCTTTGTTCAAGCCATTCACCACTTTCTCTCTGCAAGATTGTAAGACGTTCTAAAGCTTCTCTTTCTTCTTTGGTTCTTTTTTGAGAAATTAAAAACTGGTCTTTCTCTCTTTGAAATTCCTCTACACTCATGTCTGTATATTTTCACCATAGTCTTGGTCCTGGCTACCTTTTTCACAAAAAAAAAGGGATCTTGCTAGCTTTGGCTTCTTTCTACGATGTTCTTTCTCAGAGTCTACCTTCAACTTTTTCTTCATTTGAGATTCCTTACAAAATCTCCCGGGGCTTCTACCGTAGATAGATTTGTGGAGTATGTAATGGGCCTTTCCTGTGTTGTGTTGGACCACTTTCTTCAGCTGCACATCTTACTTTATAACTGCCAGACAGGGAAAAATTTATTCTTTTCCCACTGATGAATTTTGCAACAGCACCATTATATTGTTCCGCAGCATTGCTGTCTACATTGAGTCCTTGAGTTTCTTGATTTTGTGCGCCCTCAGCCCAGGCTCCACCTCACTCTTGGCGAATAAAATTTGCAATGCTAAAACTAAAAAATTTAGATTCTAAATAATATTCGAATGATCAAGCTTAGGCGGAGCCATGTAGGTGAAATCAAATTTAGAGTGAGTATAAATTTAGGTGTTGGAGGATGTTCGGCAACAAGGGGCTATCGGTGTCGGCCACGGTCGGAGAGAAGGCACACCTCTTCCATGATCTGTGTGGCTGTTGTCATGTGGTTGCCCTTGTAGCAGTGGAAATCAGATGTTTAGTTGTTGTGATAGTGTTTAGTGATGATTTTATATATTTGTAATTTTTTGGTGTCTGCGTAATTTTTCGTTGCTAAAGTAAGAATTAAGAAAATTTAAGATATTAAACAACAAGATCTATTGTTTAATTACAAGTTTGGCTGGAAGGGAGAACCTTTTGTAGGCCTTTAAGTTAGTTCCCACATAACCTTACAGAGATTGTAAGAAAACTCTATCCCTGAAATAAGCTTTGATCAACCGTTTCAATTCTTAATTTCTCTAATGAACATACTTTGACTAGTAATATTACATGTAATTACACTTATTATTATATTATAAATGGGATCTTTCCCTTATTATAATTTGGATATGTAAAGTTGAATAATTCATTCAATAATTTCAAAATTTAAAATTTTTGGGATCTTGGCGTAAGGTTGAAAATTTTGGAATGTGTTGGTGTGTCTCTTTGGAGGGACTTGTATTCAGCGTTGATATAAGTCTAGTTTAGTTGAGGTGATTTGGGGTGTGATGTAGTACACACCCTTTTTTCCTAGATAAACCCAGCTTGCTCAGGATGGATGTTGTTGAGACAGACTATATCCAAATAGTCCGAGGATTCTTGCCAAGGATTTAATATCTTGTACAATTTGTTCCTTAAATGCTAGATGTTTTTCCAATTTTGTGAAATAAAATTCACTTATCCCATGAATTTTTCTTTATACTATTTTATTAAAAAAACCTATGAAAGTCATATTATTCAATAATGCTTTGAACCACACAGGTAAAACAAAAATAATGTTATTTTTTAAGTCTTTGCAGTATCCACTAATATTTATTATTAGAGAAAATTATTTAACCCTACCAGAATTTGTATAGTTATTTTACAATAAATAGGTAAACTTTTTTTAAATTGTCAAAATATGTTACGCCCTCTGGAAATCCAAGGCCTTTAGGAAGGCCCAGTCCAACTCTGGTCTACTTGGCGGATAGCATATAGTTTCCAAACAATTTGAAATGCTGCGCTGACCTCAAAAAGTTAATTCTTATTTTAAAAGCATACAAATAATTGCATGCTTTAGAAAAGTATTCACTCTTTAATACAAAATAAATGTAAATAATTTAATACTGTGTGTTGAGTCTCATAATAGTTGTGTCAACTTGCACAACATTCCAATTGACTCTCATTTTGATATTGAATATTATTTTACCACAGATATGCTTTGTTCACTTTTTTTTTAAACATTTATTTGAAGTGGCTTATCATATTTTACGTAGTACGTTTCTCATTATAGTTTAACTGACACTTTAGCTAGGTCAATAGCACATGTTCTTACTATGCTAAGGGTCCCGGATACGATTCCAGGTAAAGTTGATAATTTAACTTTAGTAAACCATTATGTATGTCATAGTTAAAAGCTAGTTTGTAAGTCGTGTGCTGATATAATCCTCGTTTTCATAAATAATTACATGTTAAAAATTTCCATTGAAAGAAAAATTATGATTTATTTTATGAAATAATGTTGATGTAGGTTAACCTTTTAGCGTGCAATGCTATTTTTTTAAGACTCAGGAAAAAAATACAATTGAAATATATTCTTACTGGTCCTCTGGAAAGGTTTCAAGGCTATTAATGTTGTCCTGTCAAGCGAACAATAGGATTACTGCCCGCTGAATCTTGGGTTCTTCCAGACACTTTCTCTCTCTCTCTCTCGGCTTGAGTAGGTGTGGTGGAGGTTTTTGCCCCTATCATCTTATAACACTAAATTTATGTAACTAATGACCGATTTATGGCCCAGGGAATAGGTTTACTTGAATAAAAATATTATATTTGTAAATTACACACAAAACTTAAGATTGTATCTTTTAGTTTTTTTAAATCCAACCATTTTCAAAAATGTGTTTTTTTAGTTAATTTTAATAATATATGCATAAAAAAATCAATTTTAAAATTCAATATCAATTTAGAAAAGTGTCCACACAGTCATAATAAAAAATATTTATCTTAATTGGTTTATCTAGGATTTCGATCGCAAATCAGTCAATTTTACTGTGTATTAGTAACTATGCGACCGCACCTTAAAAGTTACCTTATAAAATAAATTTAGTTGTTACACATCTTAAGTAAATTTTCTGTGTCTCATATTTTCTTTGAAATTAAATGAATTTTAGATGGTTCAAGTCAATAGTCTTGAATTTAGGTAAGCTGTGTGAGCCCTGAAGATTCAAAGGAGAGAGGAATGTAACTCAGAATAACTTAAGATATCTTAGAAATGGTGTCAACTCAACTTGACCAATGAAATTCCAGTCTTTATCCCAGATTTCCCCCGATCATATCTTAAAATCTTCGACTCAACAGTATATCACACCCTTTTAACCCCTCCCCCTTTGTTCATTAATCTATTCATAATAAGTTTTGATATTGAAATAAACATGTTTTTTTATTTGTATTAACATAGCCTACAAAGAATTAGAAAATTATATAATATATTACACAGCTATAAAAAAATAAACAGTTTGAATCATATTACAATTTACTGATTTATTTATTATATTTCATATTTTGATTAAAACAACATTTTCCCGGATTTTTTGTTGTAAATTACCAAATTCTCAACTTATTCCTGTTTTCCCCTAACCACTTAAACTTCCTGGCTGATTCCAGTTTTCCCTGATTTTACCGGATGGTAGACACCCTGTTAGATATTTAAGGCAAAAGTTTTATCTTACCTCCATTGTAATGGTTGTATATTTTTCATGTTCATTCCAGTCATGTTTGAAGTTTTATTTTTATTTTCTGCTGATTTTTCAAAGCATAAAGATTTGTCTTTATAGTTTGGACAAGTTTTATCTTCATTTGGAATAAGAGGTACAAATATAGAGTTGGAGACATTATTACTGTTGTCCAATGAATAAACAGAATCAATAGAGATGGAGGCATGACTTCTATTCTGCAATCAATAAATAGAGCCTAGCTAGGTAAATGTCTAAGAACTAATTATTTTGCAAAGGAACTATAAATACATTAGAGAATGGTTTTTATATTTTCCTCACCTTTTCATCTCCATTTACTAATTTCGGGCAATAAATCGGGCATCTAAAAATCCCGGAAAGTCTGGCAAGTATTTTTTATGCCTGTACTTCTAATGGGCATCTCAAGAACTTGGTAAATATTTAATACAATGTTAACACTAACCTCTAATTCAAACTTTGAAAAAAAATAGTGTTCAACTAATATTATATGAAGGTAAGTATTACATTTTATTAATTTGTAAATTATTATGTTTGCTTTCAACAAAACTATGATAACGTTTCTCACAGGTTACAAGCCTATAACATAACGAAATCAAGATTCCTACGATTTAATTTTCTCAGGCCATGCCAACAACATAACAAATACCAAATTCACCATTTCCACATAGAGATTTGTAGGCACTATGCTTGCGAAAACTTAATTCAAATTAGTTTTCTTCACAGTTCTTTGATTTTTTATTATTATTAGCCAGATTTGTTAGAATATATATAGAAAAGTATACATCAAATGAACATAAAATAGGAAACAGCCATTTTGCATTTTGTGACTGTTTTAACTTGTAATTTGAAATTTAATAGACCTGTGACAAAGGTTTTCCATATTTTAAAGTTAAATTAGACTGTTAAAACTTATAATATGAAATTTTACAGGTGTGTGACAAAGTTGTTTGCAAAAATAAATGCCCGCCTGAGCCCACCCAATACAAATATTTGCTGCCCAACCACTCCTACCATTTACCTTACTAAAGCAGTGACCTTTTTGTATACATGGGCTTGTAGCCTGACTGCTTTGAGTCTGCTTATTAATACTTTTTTTTAAAGGTCAGATTTCAACATCACAAAATTTACAGGATTTTTTTATGCATCTTAAGGTCATTTTACAACCAAGCATACCAGAGTATGACTAAGACCTTGGGAGAGTATAACATTTTGGAAGTGATTTTAACATAGGGTGGCAGGAGGGGGACATGGAAGAGTAAGTGGCTGTGGCCAGTCAACAAATACTGGGTTAGAGCTTATCTTGTTTGTAAATATCTTTGAAAGGAAATAATAATATTACAACGAGCTTCATTTCATCTAATAAGAAGGTTATTATGTTCTATTTTAAACATGTCACTCTGTCAGTTTTGCACCAATGGGTTTGACTTTGACCTGGCTTTGTCCCAGAGAGTTGTGGTGAGTTTGAATTTTGGCAGTGTTCACTTGGAATTATTTTCCCACAAAAATGTTTTTTACTATCTTATGCTCAGCCAATAGTCGATTATAGCCATCATACAACAAAATATGAATTGTGCAAAATCAACCTAGGCTTTAAATTAAAAAGGAGAAATATAAAGATAATATTTTAAAATAATCTATACATTGTGTTTGAATTCATTCAATTTTAATGCAGATTCACAGTTCTGGTATGATATAGTTACTAGGAGACTTTAAGTCAGTATTTTAAGGTAATTTGACCATCCAAATGTGTGTGCACTATTGTAGCAATATTATTAGCACTGTGTCTTACTACCCATTCGAGTATACGCACTTACACTAATGTATAATGATAGGGGGATTGTGAGATGAAATGGAGGACCTACTGTTTAACGTGGGATCCAAACCATGGTGGAGGCCTGGCATTCCACACATTCACAAGTTGTAATTAATACAGGGTTCCTACAGTATTTGTAAAAAAATTCTCCCTGACTTTTCCCTGACTATTTTCCAAAGTTCCCTGACCAATTTCTCATAAAATGTCTACTATAACTTTACGATACTATACATGTGAAAATATTAATTTAAATACATTTATTTCAGGCCTCCTCTTCCCCTACAGCCGGCCTTGCCTCACCTCTCATGGAAGAATAAGAAAGCAGACGTCTTACCAATCAGTTCAGGGAAAATGATGGAAAAATAATTAAATATGTCTAACCCTATCAAAAAGTTGTAACAAACTTGATTCACTTGGGTATCATGTGCAGAAATACATACTAAATAACAGGCCACTAAGAACATACTAAAAAGTTTAGGTATCATTACAGTCTTATTTTACCTAAACTGTATCCTGAACTGAATAACTCACAACAGGAGGAACTGTGTCTGCTTTCATATTATTCATGTCTCAAGTAAATTTTCTTTTTATTAAAATTATCAAAAGTCATACAATAAGATACTATGCTACATTTAATAAAGTGAAGCTTGTTTCTTCTTCAGTTCTTGCAACTCCACTTCATTTGCTTCTCGTTTCTCTTCAGTTGCCATCATTAATTTTTTTCTTTTTCATTCTAAATCTTTAACTTGTATATCTAATTTCCTCTTTTCTGCCTTCTTCTTGTCTTCTTCACTTCTTTCCTGCTTCTTCATCTCCAAATATTCATGATAGCGTTTCCGAGCACCTCTAACGTAACCCAACATCTTTTTGCTATTGTTTATGTTTTTAATCCCTCCTGCTTCTTGTATCTCATCATGAATGTGACGCTGTGCAGTGACTGTTTTTACATGCATATTTACAACCAGTAAAGATTTATTGACTGAAAAACCACCTTCAACAGTTGCATTCCCATGCGACAAGACAAGGCAAATCTTTATTACTTCCCAAAGATGTTTGTAGTTTGCATCTCCTATTAGAAAGCTACCATAAATAGTGTCAAGTCCTACTTCATCACTAAACTGATCACAAGGATGAAATATTTCTTGAAGCTGAGATTTTTTGAGTATTCTTTCTTGGCATTTTCAGCCAAAACATCATTTAGAGCTTGAGAAATATTCTAATTATCACTAGTGCTTTATTTTTAATTTATTTTTTATCTAAATATTACAATTTAATTCATGAATGTATGAGATTAACTGGTCTTACTTGCTTTTAATTAAAGATTAAAAATCATACAAACAACACAACAGTGTTGAAAATATAATACATACCTATCATACCATTCATTCCCTTGCGGGGTAGGCAAGAAACTGTGAATATAGCTAAAAAAAACTTTGTACAAAGTTGAAAATATAATATTACATATGAGATATTAACGGATGTCTTCTGAGTAGAGAACAGATTCTTATGCACCAAAAATGTTATAAATAGGCAGGTAACTAGACATTAAAAATATGGAATTTACGCACCCTAATGAGTACTTAAGGGAAAAGAGGTACACAATAGACTATGTCAAACTATTTTACTACAAGCTATTACCTACAGCTTTTTTTAAAAAAAAGCATTACAAGACTACTCTTTCGGATTATTCAAATATGTACTAATTACACTTGCTTGTAAAATAAAACCTTTTTTCTGCTGTCTCAAATGTGAAAGGTGATTTTAACCAATTCTGACACGCTAAGTTTAATGCTGAAGTGCATTTACCTTTATCACATACAGTTTTTATACAATTCACAAAAATAATGGAAAAAAAAAGTGGATTTTTAGTGTAATAAAGAGTGTTGTAAAATTAAAAACAAAATAAAACATTTATTTCTACCATATTAAACTGAGTACCCACAAACCTTTAAAAATTATCAGTGTCCGAGGATAGACATTTTTTCATTGCTTGTAAGGAGAGCTGCGTTGATTTACGTTTATGTCCTTGTTGCGTATCTTTTCTTTTCAATCACTAAACATAGTCTGATATGTTCCACCATTCCTGGTATCTTCTCTCTATCTCCTTTATTTCCTGATAAGATCTTTCACCCTGATCTTCACTCGAGTTCCCAAATTATCAGGAAAGTAGTCAAGGTGAGAGTACAAAAAGTGGAGTTTTAAACTCATATTGCACCCGAGAGCTTGCAGTATTCTTAACATATTTCTCCATATTGTAAATCTTTTATATTTCCAAGGAACTTATTTACTACGTCTTTGAAAGAACACCATGCCTGGCGTTTTATTTCGTTCATAGTGTCCAAAAATGTAGTGTCCTTCATAAGCTGTCTAATCTGAGGTCCATCGAGTACTCCCTCTTTTTATCTTACCTTCAGATAAAACTGGGAATTTTCGACATAAGTACTTGAAGCATAGACTACTCTTGTCCAGCGCTTTTACGAATTGTTTCATTATCCCAAGTTTATATGCAAAAGAGGCAATTGTATTTTTTTAGGATCAACTAGAATGAAAAGAATGATTTTTTTTTCCACGCATTAAACTTCGCTTTGGCCATTCTTTCATTGTCCAATGTCTACCCCTAGTTCTAATGTCTCATTCACATAAAGAAAGGGCATTTTGTATACCCTCCTTGTTGGCCAAGTAAGATACTGGAAACCTTTATGTCTCCACAGAATAGTCATTGATGTTCCTGATAGTTATTTTTTTCTAAAATGGATTGAAGATTTTCATATGCTTCTTTCAGAGAAACAGAATACACAACTGAGATCGAAGGAATTGCACTTATATTATGAAATAAAACTTCTTTGAGACTTATTTTTGAAGCATCAATAAATAATCGCCAGTCATTATTATCGTAAGCTAGTTCACCCAGTTGAAGAATTAAACCAGGTGCATCATAACAATAAACTAGCTAGTCTTCCATCTTGAAGAATTTACTAAATTCTTCCTTTCGATTCCTATACCAATAAAATGTCTGAGGCTTATCTTTGTTAGTGAGGGGTGAAAAATCCTCATCAATGTTAACGTTTTCTGTAAACTTAGAGGAACATGACTGCACATTGCCCTCTAATTGAATCGGTGGGATATGAATCGAAACATATGGTCCATGCGGCACAGGTCTTAAAGCTGATGCTAGGCCTTCTGGGTATTTGATTTTCAACGTATTCATTTTGTTGTATCCTGATGCATTACTCAAACAGAAGTAACAATCATCTTAATAAGTTTTGGTTTGTGCTATATCATGGGAATCCCAAACAACATAGATTTTCGTCTTCCATAATACCTTTAACGGAAGTTTTACATTCAATATGTGGAGCCCAATTCTTATCCTGATCTCCAAATTTAAAATATACAAAATACACTTTCTTGATAAATAATGTAATATTATTTTTCTTGTTTTCATAACAAATATGAACCGCATATGAAACAGAAATTATCCGGATTGTTCACACATTGCCTCCTTGTAGAGACGGAAGCCATGTTATTGTTAACTATGTAGCACTTTATTCACAACACAAAGTAAAACTAAAAAATAGCACCAAACTGTTAACAGTTAAGGATACTGCACTGCCAACGATAACGAGTAATGAATAGTAACTGAGGTATTTGAAGTGTTATGTTAAGAAGCACTTTCCTCCAAGGAGCTGGGTTTATCTTATTAAAGATAAATATACATGACCTGGAACTTTTCTCCTGTGTCACCATTGACACCTTTATTTCCCCATTTTATCGGAATGCATAGATAAGATCACAGTCACCTAAACTTTTAAACACTTGGCAAGATAAAGACAAGAAATTATGGGGTAAGAAAACAGACAAGCGGTGGTTTGTTTTGTGGAAATATATTCATGAATATCATTCGTATGTGCCAAAGTTATTCAATTTTAGTTATATTTGTGTCATTATTATGCAATTATGATGAGATGTATATATTATCCAGTATAGTTAGTATAATATCAAATTATGTAAAATCTTGATGTGTTATGACAAAACTTTTGACATCATTTTACTTATAAATCGCTTATTTTCACAGAGACAGCAGAATCATCACAGGCCAGTGTTACACTAATGATGAGGAAGGTTGAATTTATAGGAAATATAGCCGCACTCGACCAGGATTCAAATCACCATCTCCCCATCATTGGCTGTCTAATCTATTATGAGAGTTACGCATTAAAACATGCGACCAATGAAGCAGGTCAAGAAGCAACTAACATTTATGTTTATCACTAGATACTTTTCTAGATTTCCAGTGGTGAAATTGGTTCTTTTGTCAGATGTTATTATAATTTGAAAATCTTTGTTCTGTTACACATGATATCAAGGGGAAAAAAATTCAAATTTGCCATTTCTGAATAATGTAATCGTTTCTGCTGCAATGACATGCCGTTTCGGAAGAAAATTCATACTATAGGGAAAAAATAATAGAAAGAGAGGACAACGCTGAAAAGGCTATTATGTATAAAATTTTAACACTATTAAATTAATATATTGTACTTGTAAAAATTTGAAATGCATATAAATCTCAACTCAATATTTTACAATCATGGAAAAAAAGGCATATAGGCAAAATTCGCTTCATAGTTTTTAGTACTACAGTTTTTCTAACAGAGGACTTTTCTAGGGATTATATTAATTTTTCATGTTTATTGAATATGGCTAAATTCAATGCTTAAAAGCATCGTGCATTAAAACTAAGAAAACAAAAAAAAATGTGTGTTATTAGGTGAAAATCATTATCAATTTTGAAAAATGAAAAATTTGATAATTTATGAAGCCTCCAGGTAGGTCATGACTCATAACAAACGTTTAATTGTGATGTATGTAAGTGGTGTTTATTATTAATTACATACTTATTCTATGGCATTAGGAACTCGAAAGTTCATTGCCGCACTTAGAAAAATACGCCAACTATCCATATCTTGACCTAGATCTATCCAGTTCACCTCATTACACCCTATTTCCCTCAGGTCCATTCCAATATCATCCTCCCATCTTCGTATAGGTCTTCCCAATGGCTTTACCAGTTAACACAATGAACATCCTTCTAAATTCTCCCCTTCATGCCGCATGTGTTGCCCATCGTAATCTATGAGACCTGATTATCCTAATAATGTCTTGTGATAAGTACAGGGTATGTAACTCATCAGTATGGAGCCTCCTTTACACCACAGTAGCCTCATTTCTTTTTGGACCAGATATCTTCCTAAGTACCTAGTTTTCGAACACTTTAAATTTTTTTTTCGTCACGCAAGCATAATTAACACCTATAAAGAACAACCAGTAAAATTATTATTTTATATATTTTGAGTTTTACATTCATTGAAAGCAGGCAAGATGACAACAACTTACTGATCAAGTAATAGAATGCATTTCCTGACTGTATTCTTTTCCTAATTTCCAATCTAATAGAAATTATTAATAAAAGGGAAAAGAGTAGAGTTTACAGCTTGATGATTCCTTTGTGGTAAATCCCACTCTCTTTGTGTTGAAAATCTGCGTGAGCGGGCAATGTTTGATGACTGGACACACAAATAATTAAGTTACTGTAAAATAACGATGTTGCAAAAAAAAGGGGGCGTGTTGAGGTTCTACTCTGACAGCAATGGCTCGAACAGGTCTCAATAACTGTGGATTCAATTGGAGATCAAACAGTGATCCTAAAATTAATTGTATAGAGCTAAATATGTCCCTATTTTATCATTCTGTTTATAGTTGTTAATTGTAATTGTGAATTTGACTAATTTAATGTAAAATTAAATTTCTAAAGCTACAATAATGATATGTTTGTCAATCACACCTACTATTAAACTCAAATTACCGTAATTGTTGTAGACAGAAACTAAACTGCTGTCTAAAATTTTCTCTATTATTAGTTAGTTATTGCTAATTTGTTCTTACATATTTAAACTCATTAAACTTGTCAAGTGATATGTTGTTAAAAGTATCCTGTGAGCACTCTTGAGCAGCCAAATTATTTAAAATTTCAATTTGATATTTATTCCTAAGCTCACTAACCAAATAGTGTAATTAATATGTGTATTTACCAAAGGGGTAATAAGATGTGGTGGTAAAAACAAACTACAAATAAAGCAACTTTTAACAAATGACACTTACACTATTCTATTGTTTAAGTGCTAAGTTATTCAAATATATTTTTGTCCAAGCACTTAGTTTCTAGTTTTCAATACAATAAATACAGTTTGATAATCTTAATATGCAGATTATTTTAAAATATGAAATCCTATGTGTTTTTGCGAAATGGAGTCCCAACTCCCTTGGGCAGAGTCAGATCAAATTAAACACTTTGGTGTAATAATCATAGAATGACAATTTAAAAATAAAACATTCTAAGTCTTGGTAAATGAAGGGAATATGAGTGGGCAGTTCCTTCTGAAGGTGTTTGCAAACATATAAGATAAGCATTAGCACGATAGGTCTATGTTGGTTGGCCATCGCCACTTGCCCCCTCTTCCCACCCTATGTTAAAATCATTACCAAAACAATATACCCTCACAAGGTCACAATAATTCTCAGAAAGGTTTGATTATTGAATGGCCATAATTTTGTTCTCTCCCCTATTGTGTATAACCAAATGATCAGGGCTAAATCCTTTTGAATGCACTAATAGGGTAAGTAAGAGGAAGGTAAAACTTAGAGGAAATGTAAAGCATTTGCATGGAGGTTGAGTAGGGAAACATTAAAAAACCTCTTTGAAGGCCCACACCCGGCTGGGATTGAAATCTTGACCTTCCTGTAACTGGCAACTGGATTATATCACAATTTGATTACAAATGACTATATCTGAAAAGTTTTTAAATCTACTTATACGTAGGCTATTCATATGTCAAGTCATTTGATCTGCAACAGTCACTTTTGCTAGATATTATCAATACATATAAAATAACACTAACAATGTGGTAAAATGTTATCAATGTTACCACAAAAAAAAATTGTATTTTTTAAAAGGTGATCTAAATATCCATTAGTAAGAAAATCAAGATATATACGAGTATGAACGAACTTAGACCGCATGTCAACTGATGTTGGTTTTAATAAAAAGTTGAGTTTCTTTTTTTCTCAGGTGGTGATAGGGTTCATTTGGATTCAATAATAGTTTGTTATTTTCCTTTATATTATAATATTTGTTTTTATACATTGAAATGGTTAAAAGAAAATTGTATATCGTGCTTTGTATAGAAGTGGGTTTTTTTTGTTTTGTTTTTTCAGATTAACTGAGGAAAACGTATTGCTCTATAAAGAAGAGTTTTCATGACTTTTAGAGATTTATTTACAAATATGTTTGTAGATATAGTTATAATATAAACAAATCTTGCATTGTAGATAACTTCATGAGTGATCATCAATGATTTTTATTTTTTGGCAAATATTTTGTAGAAACCTTTCCAAAAGAAGGGATTTTTTGAGCTGTTTAAAATATTGTTTGTGTATATATATATATATATATATATATATATAATCATCATTAATTGGATAGTGTTTTATTTAATTATATTTCATTAAAATATATCTTAAAAAATTATAACTGAACATCAGGAACGTGCCCAGGATCTTTAATTTAGCAAATCAATTCTCTACCAATGTGCTAATCATTTTTGTCTTGTGTCCAGGGTCATACATCACTCATTGTTTGAGGCAGAGTCTGTGCTAGAGATGTGAGATCATCATTTATGATGAAAGTGTAATATTCTCTCATCTGTGACAAACGTGTGATGTTACCGGCTACTTAGTTACCAATTAATACATTTTTGAATAAACAAACTGTTAACTTTTAATATATTATTTTAATGCACTACTTAGCCAAGATAAAAATTCGATTAATTATTGTGTATTTTGTTATATTATAGACAATCCTGGAGGCTACCTTGCACATAATACAAAAGTGATGAATTGCTATGGTTTTAGTTTTACACTCTGTAACGAAAACTCTTGGAGTTCACTTTCCTGACTGGCCACATTTGTCCACACCCACTGTCCTTCACACTGGCATGTATATCCCAGTGTAGCCACTCACTCCACAACACATTTCCTCACATTCATAACATATTGTGTATTATTATGTTTTTAAAATTAATTTAAAAAAAATAGTAGCATGAATTTACCTCATCGTTGACACTTGAATTGTCAGGTTTTAAAATAATATCTTTTCTTTCAAGTGTGAGGACATCAACACATGTTTCTTGAGCAGAATCTGTATGATTTTTAGATCTTGAATTTTGCATGACTCTTTTATGCTGGAGTTTTATCTAAATAGAAGACAATTAAGAGTTAAACTTATAGGTACAGATAATTAAAATTAATTAAAATTGTCTTCAAGTTGTACCAATTTTAAATTTGACTAAATATGTTATTTATATTCTCAAGCCATTTTAATTTTTGAGAGCAAAACTTTCAAACAGACTAGTGGAAAAACCTAAGTAAAATTGTAACATATAATTTAGGTAAAAATCACACACCTAGGGTGGTTTTTACTTAATTTTGACAGATTACTTCTATTAACTTAAGATAATCATTTTACTAACAATTACTAAAGAAAAGATTACTAATAAATCAATGATGAGGCCTGACCTTTAAGTGTAAATAGAAACTTAAAAAGATTAAAGCACCCCATTCCCCAATATTTTTAAACATAAATATTCCAGTTTTTATTTCCAAAAATTGTATATTTTTTAATGTTTTAGATCCAAAATAAAACAAGGATCAATGGCGCAGCCATACATACTTTCTCATTGAGTCTTATAGGTTTAAACAAAATTTTCAAAAGAAAATCTTCAGTCAACTTCTCTTAAAATATTTTTTATCCATAAAACAAATATCATGTTAAAGAATCCCCAGATACCTGTTTAGCAGAAAACAATCAAGAGAATTTTTTTTAAATCTTGAATCTTCAAAAATCAGTCATCTTAAACCTTAGTTTTAGAGCTAGAATTAAAATAATTATTTCAACCTAAAATATAAACGTATACCATCTGAATACAAGTATTGTATCAAGATTAAATGAAATTAAACAAACCATTTAGGCTGTAGTTTCAGGTAAAGACAAATGGACAGGACAGATACAATTTTAAAAAAAACATATTCTTTAGTGTTAATCAATGAATAAAATAAGAACTCAAATGCCTCTATTTATTTGAAATTTAAACCAAAATCAAACAAATACATCCCTGAGCAAAATGTATATCAAAAACTCTTACCCCATATTCAGATTCTATATATTCATTCCAATTTTTCATTGTATTTTGAGCCTTTCTGCATTGTGACTTGAAGTTATGATATGACTCCAATTGACAAATACATTTATAACAAACTACTTGAGGAAGCTCATCATTCTTGTCCACCTGTAACAATGTTTATAATGGGCTTTCTACATAATTTATTTAGAATCCGTAATACCAAAATTTTGAATTAGAGTATTTTTTTTAGCAACACACTATACTACCTGTTCCGGTTATGCGCCTCTGTACTAATTACACTGAAGGGTTAGGGATTAGGAAGGCTTAATTTAGAGGAAGTGCACCCACATTTGTGTGAAGGTAGAGTGGAAAACCATTTAGGATAAACAACCCTTTGTGCACCTGACCAAGATCTTTTCTTTCTGCAATTTTTCCCCAATGTCATTGCATGTATTAGTATGTTTTAGTGAGGTTTCTTAGTGAAAAGATCGTGACAGACTGGATTAAAGCACCAAACTTGATACACTGATTCTATAAACCTGTTATAAGGATTTTATGGGTAGGTGCCCGATTTTTCAGACCGCCATCTTGAATTTTTAACACTACTTTACTCTAACACTTTTTACTAGCTTTCTAATTGACGGATTTTGGCATTTTTTTTAAATGCAACTAAAACTATCAGTAATTTCATGGTTTCATTAAAAACCCGATCTGTATAATATAAGAAACATAAATTAACAATAATTTTAAATGTACTATCTTTGACTTAGACATAAGTTAACCCATTTTTACAAGAAAACAGCGCAAGATAGCGAAAATGTATCCCTATACATTTAGAAATAAAAGTTCATTACCTTTAATTTGATACTATAGTCATAAGAATCGGGTGATAAACAAGAAAGTTAGTCGTTTTTTATACATAGTAGATGGTTAAATATTGCTGACCTTGACATAGAAATAATTTATTTAGTTGGAAGCTGCTTGCTTATTTTTTGACTTGTTTAATTTTAAATTCTAATGAAATATTGACATGTTATGTGTAAAAAAAAAGTTCTACATAGCCTTAAGGAAATCCAGTTTTGGCACAGGGGTGGCTATTGGATATTACCCACCTAACCCAGAGAAGGGCGTTTCCGCTATCCACCACTGGCGGACCCGCCACATCCCGGACACCGGAAAATGTGAAGGATCAAAGTAACATTCCCTGATCCTAGGCAGTCCACAGATCCTCCCTTCCATCTCTTATACGACAAAGCCACATGGCCGAAATTAATTTACTTAATTCTTTAGTATCCTTGAACAAATTATATACATCTTATTGAAATGCATGTTTATAGTACATTCATTCAGAGTATTCCACAGTAGAAGTCTGGTGTCAAATGAGCCAATTATTGTAATATCAATTCACATTGTCCTTTACAATTGCAAAGTGCTGTAGGCCTACACTCCAAGGAAGAATATTTACAAATACATGTTCTAGAGCAGAGTGGGATAACCTTGCAGCCACATTTTATAAGCTCCCTAGTGAACACTGCTGCTTCTGGTAAGGTTGCCCAATCTGGTTTCAATCTATCGTTGACTTTTTTCCAAACAAATCCGTTGAGCAAAGTAAGATTTTTAGTAGGATCATGGCTTGTTAGCCATATACTGACTTGATAAATAGATCGATTGATGTGTTGGAGAAGAGCATCTTGTAAGGGTAGGAGGTTCTGCATCAACTTGGTTGATTTTCCTGAGGTGAATAGCTCTTTTCTTACAGCATTTGTTTTGCAACATAATGTCATGTTACTGTAAAGGTAACAAGTGTACTATTCAATTGTTGCAAACTCTTCACTATCTTTTGATAATGGGACGAAAAGGATGTTTGCTGGGATATACAAAAGCTGTTGTTGGATTTGTAAAATGTTTCCCACATTCTCCATGCACTTTTAATCCCTTTTCCGGCAAATCGTAGTGTGGTGTCTGATCCTGTAAACGCATGGAAGAAAGGTAAACTCCTCGCCTTCTCTTCTCCCATTGAAGACATGTCGGGTTGATGTTATGGTACCTAAAACTTTTTCCCTTTCCCAATGCAAGCTACAAATAAGGACCAGGAAAGTCCTTTGCCAAATTAAAAAACCCATCCAGAAAGTAAGGTTACAACATTTATGTAGGATCGAAAAATGCTTGTATTTAATTGAAATTCACAGGATACTTCACAAATATATTAAACTATTTTTCAACGTAATCGCCGTTGAGATCGTAACATTTCTGTAGTCGGGGCACCAGCTTTTGTATGCCAGTGTCATAGACCTCCACCGCCAGCTCTTTCAGCCACTTCTTCACAGCTTCCTCAAACTCCCGATTGTTGTAAAAATGTTTCCCAACCAAAAACTCCTTTAGTTTAGTGAAAAGATGATAGTCTGAAGGTGCCAAGTCGGGTGAATAGGAGGTGGAGGGAGGGACAATATTCCATCCAAACAATGTTAGCAGCTCCTGTGAAACTCGCGCAGTGTGGGGCCTGGCATTACCATACAGGAGGCTGACTCCCTGGGTCAGCATTCCCCTTCTGCGGTTCCGAATGGCTCTTCTGAGTTTTTTTTTTAGGGTATTGCAGTAAGCCTCTGAATTAATGGTAGTCCCTTTAGGCATAAAATCCACCGAAAGGGCCCCCTTACAGTCCCAAAAAACCAATGCCATGATTTTTCCGGCTGAATGAGTTGTCTTGAACATTTGGTGACTGGGGAAGATGAATAACGACACTGAAGTGATTGTCTTTTGGATTCTGGTGTGTAGTGACACACCACCTCATCCCCAGTGACGATAGAGTCCAGAAAAACTTCTCACTCCTGTGCAAAACAGTCCAAAAATTCACGCGCGGTGGTCACGCGATTTTGACGATGCTCCAGTGTGAGCATTCTGGGCACCCATCTCGCACACAACTTATTGTAACCAAGTTTTTCTGACACAATATCACCAAGGAGACCTCAAGAAATGTCAGGAAATTTTTCATGAAGATCGTCAAGCGTCACACGGCGGTTATTTCGCACTTGTTCAATTTTTTGCACAAGTTCGTCAGAAATCACTGATGGTCTCCCACTCCTTGCCTCATCGTATCAGTACGGCCTTCTCTGAACAACCTAACCCACTTCATGACATGTTGTCGACTCATAACATCACTACTATAAACTTCCACGAGCTTCTGATGGATATTTGCGGTGGTATTGTTCTGCAAAGTAAAAAAAGAATGACCGTGCGAATCTCGCACAGATGAGAAGTGACAGGAGCGCACAATGACCTCTCCATCGAGAGAGTTTACTGTGACTGAACAAAATGGCCAACAAACACGTGGGATCAAACTGACCATTAGGATTCCCCATACACGTCAGGTGCACCAACTTTGAAACAAAAAATTTCCCCCGGCCTCAGGATCTCTTGTAACCTTACTTTCTGGATGACCCTCGTACATCCGTGTCTACACTGTTTATCATAATGCTTCTTGGTCCAGACTGTGCAGCACTTATGATATGCAAAATTTACACCTTTCCTCTTTTTTCTCGTCTGGATACCTTAAAGCTGTCTTCTTTATTTATGCCCAATACTACATCTACCCTTTTACAACTATGTAGCTGTTTGTGAAGCCAAGGTAAAAACATAACATCGCTGTACTCTTTGAAAGTGGAGGTTTCTACTATTGGTAGTGAGTGCGTGAATCACAGTTGCACCATCAAACATTTTTTGTATTGAATGGTGGGGCCTCACATGCTGCATGCTGAAAAATATCTAAAAGCTGTGATTTGTTATTTGGAAGTCTGCTTGTGTTGTGTTCAGAGAGGGGTAGAGGCCAAGCATGATTTTATGGGG
>CABFVZ010003184.1:30138-50494 GCA_902151445.1 Timema monikensis
GCATTATAAAAAAATATGTCAAAAATTCATCAGTTAGAAAGCTAGAAAAAGCGTTAGAGTAAAGCAGTGTTAAAAATTCAAGATGGTGACGTATTTCTAGATGGCTGACCGAAAAATCAGGCACCTACCCATAAAACTTATAACAGGTATATATAATCAGTGTACCAAGTTTGGTGCTTTAATCCAGTCTGTCACAAACTTTGTTAATTAACACACTAAGAAACTCTACTATTTCTTTATTGGCCTTGTTCTATTCGAGTTTTAAACATTTATATCATTCCAATAGCCCATGGATGAGATGCCTGCAGTTCTTCAAAGCTTTTTCTTTTCAGCGTAGATGTAATTCATGATAATGTTTGCTCAGGGAGTTTGTTTGATGCACTCTTTTTCTGGACTTTTCTTTTCATAGAAAAAATTTTCTTCGCATCATCAAGAGCCTTCTTTTCTTCACTTTCTGCTCAAGGTTTCTTCTTTTATTAGTTCTCTTTCCTCTAAGTATAGATGATACTTCTTGCATTTCTTCCATAAGCAATGAGCTCTTTTGTAACTGGAATATAAGCAGGTTTATTTCAATACAACTTCAAGGTGTCTATGACATTCAATTGTGCATTCAAAACTCTCTTTCATAGCAGCTGTTTGCTCTGTAATCACATGTACAGGTGTTGAAAAGCCTCTCTCAACATCGCCATTACCATGTGGTAATTAAATACAGGCTTTAATTACTTTTGTTACTTCCTTATATTTTGTTTCATTCATTACATTCTCTACTTCAAAAATTTCTTCCCTAAATGTTTTAAGGTCTCAGTCATCTAAGCAGTTTAACGTCATAGCCAGAACGAAAGGTTGAAACTTAACAGTTTTTAAAGACATCGAAATGAATTTCTGAAGATTACCAAGAAAAATTACACTGAATATTCATAGAAATTTACATACGTTTTAAAAAAATCATATTTCCATTTTTCGGGACTTTGCGACATAGGATTAAAATAAAGGGAACTTTTAGGGATTTTGTTTCAGTTTAGGGACCAAGTACGTGCCCTGATTTGAGGTACTAGCGTGCACTTTCTGAACCAGATATTTATATCAGCACACGATAAGAGAAAAAGGGCCTACTATTTCGTTGGTAAAGGTATTTTCGCATCCCTTTCAAGGTTCTTTTACATGCCACAATCGACATGGGACCGAAGGAAGTTGTGCTAGGCATGGATTTTTATCATTCAAGAAAAATCCGCCGACCCTAGCTGAGTTTGAACATTGTGTTGTGAGGCAACACTTTACCCCAAGACCACAGAGGTTGAATTCCCCAATTTATTTGTTATATGACATAGAAACAGTGTTAGGAATTTCACGCTCTTTGCATACTTATACCAACGTGATACCAAGGTCAGTGGAGCCGAGGGCGTGATTCTTTATTTATTTCTATATCAAACTATTAAAACTTTGATGTTTTCTAGCACTTGTACACACAACAACATAAACAAATTCACAATTATACCTAACAAAGCAAATACTGTGAACAAATTCTAGATCTTAAAAAAAACTCACCTAATTTGACCAATAGCATATCGCCATACCCCTAGTCCACCAAAAATAAAATAGCCGCCATCCTTAAGCAATTTCCAGGAAGAAATGTCATTGAAAAATTAATAAAATCGAATGACCGAAGCTCTGGGTGTATTAAATAATCCATTCCCAGCACAACTTGATGTTTGGCAACACCATAACCACACAAGCCTAATATACAGTTAAGTATTTTTAAACAAACATTTTCAAAAATGGTTCCTTGTGTTAAGGCCATCGCACATGGTGCAGGTTCATTGTTAGATTGCCTGCTGGATTTTTCTGAACGTTGTGTGCTGCACTGCTGGGTTTGCTTCAGCCGAGGCTCGCCGTCTGCAGGCCATGCAGCTAGTTTAGGGGATAGCCGCGAGACACATGCTGGTCATGTGAGTGAAGGCTGATGATTGGCTCACCTCCCAAACCAGCAGGGAATCAAACACGAAAATAGCACGATATCTATCAAGGGAAACCAGCAAGCTAGCCAGTAGCCTAGCCATCAGTGACGTCATTTTCTAGCAGCGTGCCCTGCTCAGCACTGAGCAAATGATCTAGCAACGAATCCTGCGTATGAGGTGGGCTTCGGTGAAACTTTACTAGAGCAGTTTAGACACCTTAGATTATAGCCCAATGGTCATTTGATATAGTTATTAATACGTACAATGATTGTTTACAGTGCCAGTACTAGAGTGTTTTTTTAAGTAGCAAACTTAATTCTTGCAAATGAGTAATTATTGTTTTATCGTGATTTGAAAACTATGAATGTCTTCTAACGACCAGAATTAGATTGTAAAAGATCTCAACTGCATAGAAAACATTTGAACTCATGATTATAAATGCCGGGCACGAAAAAGTACTATGAGAGCTTAGTCTAACCTTTCATGTGTAAATAAATAAATATTTTGAGAAACTATTGTTTTTAGAATATTTTGTTAGAGAGAAGGATCAGCACAGCCTAAGAGAATAGGATATTATAGGATCGTGCTTCAAAATAGCAATTAGGTGAGTGTTTTAGGAATTTCTTTTAACAAACTAGAATTTGTTCACAACATATGTTTCGATATAATAGGAAATTTTCTTATGTTGTGGTGTGTATAAGTGCTTGAAAACATTAAATTTCTCATAATTTGACAGAGAAAAAAAAACAATCCCACCCTCTGCGCCCACTATTTTCATCATGGTATGAATACAGAAAAGGTATATTAGTTGGCTCAAAAATTAATTATTTTATAATAAATATCAAATATCTTTACTTCTTTAACTTTGATGTGGGAAATGTAACTATAATGTCATCATATCTGGTAGTACTATTTTGCTTCTAATGTTTTGTTTTTTTTATTCAAAAAATGTTTGCATACTATATTTGTTTTGGGCACATGTAGAAAAACACTTAAAAAGTAAACAAGGATCATTAATAGAGATGTGTCATTAATGAACTAACAACTCAATTTGAACAATGCAGTAAAGAAAATGGAAGATCCAGATCTTAGTTTCAGTGAGTCATCATTAATTTTAGTTTTTCATTCCTATCCTTTGTTTCAATTATTTAGTATCAATATCTGTCTTTTCTGTCAGGGGCTTTGTTCAATGTTTGGTTAGACTTGGCTATCGCCACCTCGCTTCCACACATTCGTCTTCAAACCATGGTCTTTACTCGGCCGTCCACCCATTCATAGAGTGTTACTCTTTCTTGTTCATTCATTCAAACAAAGGGTCAAGATCAGTTGAATTTTCATAATTTTTAACCGCTCTCTCATTCCCGTTCGCTTATCACTCTTTGCTCATTTTTGTTCATTTACCACTCTTCTCTCATTCTCATCTGTTTACTGCTCTTCCCTCATTTTTGTTTGTTTATTGCTCTTCTATCATTCTTGTTCATTTGTTTTTCATTAATTGAATGGCACAAGGGAGTTGGACAAAGCCTGGAGGAGTGTAGGTCAGTCGTTCACCAGTCTTCTATCGTTCTCATTCACTGTCAATTCTACACAACATTTGAGTCGAGAATGAGATCAGTCTAGTTTTTGGCGATTTAATAGGGTCAGTTCTTGAGTCCTGATTAGTTTTCTTGTAAAGCAAGGTAAGCTTATTGTTTAAGAATTTTAATTTCTCTTAAGCAGGAACATACAATACATATCTCTTAGCCAGCTGAGTTTCTTGAGTGCTTTTTACTTATATTAAAACTAATTCAAAAATACCTTTAATGGAGTAAAAGTTACTGTCGATTGTCCCCAACGAAAATTTTACAAAATATACTTAATAATTTATTGAATACAGTTAAGTATGATCAGTAATGGATCCGAGAGGGAGGGGGGGATGGTAATAGGGGTGACCCCCCTCCCCTGCATTGGAAACTAGAATAAATAATAAAACATAGCTCCATTGCCTTATCTCCTACATGATCTAACCAATAACTCTTTCTACTTAACTCTAAATGTGCAGCAAATAAAGTAGTTTGGAACTTTTATTTCCTTGTATTCAGATTAATTTGTGTTGAAATAAATATTTTCTCTATTAATACTAAAACGTTGAGGCCTATGTACCCTTCGCCTATCCTCTAAGGTAGACAGCTTATATTGCATTGTTCCACTATGGAACAGCTTATAAGATAAAAGTCATAGTGTGATCCATCAATGTAATACTGCGAATTTTCAGGGTAAATGGAGTGTAGGCTACGTTGTCGTATTTATTATTTTTATTGTTACAGTGAATTTTTTAACACACGTCCCATTTTTATTATTTATTATAATTACTTATTGATATTTTTAAAATAATTATAAATTAAAATTACAAAATTTATACTTAGAGGAGCCTTATGAAAATCTACCCCCTTCCCTCGGAAACAAGCCCTAGACCCGCCCTTAAGTATGATACGTTATTTTCTTTCATATTAAGCTATGATAAATTATATGTGATATATTAGGGAGTAATATTTTACCATAATCTAAATAGAAACAATATAGCACAGTAACGTCTTTTCCACAGATTTGTCAAAATACTAAGAAAAAAAAATCAATATTTGGCACCATTTTCCCCCTTAAGAATCAAGGAAATCCATATACCGCTATTGCTCGGCTTTACTGAGCAGAGCTGGTGTTCGTCCGAAAACATGACAAAACATTTAAAGTCAAAACATCCAACAAATTGGATCTTGAGTATCAAATTTCCAGGAGAAAGACACTTACAAACAGTCTAATAGGAGCCTTTACATGCAGGTGCTTGCCTATGCGATAAGGTGGTGTGCACGCTTTCATGAGAGAAAGTGTGTGTGTGTAAAGACAGTTTAAGGTTAAAGGAAAGTGTGTGGTCAGTCATGCTCACAGTTGTGCTGTACCATATGGAAAGATTGTAGATTTCTGCAAACTGGGTGGTTTCCCTGAAGCGAATAGGGACTTTGTGGTGAAGAAAATTCAGAGCCTTTGTGGGTCCTTCAGAAAAGAAGTTAAAAAAAATATACATGAAAGTCAACGTAGTAAGCGTGGCACTGAAGAAATGTACATCCCCTCGCTATGTATTATGAGTTACTATTATTTACAAAGGACCAAGAACTTCAAAATGACAGCGTTTCCAATATGGGTGGCTTTGAGATGCACGGTGCTGAAATAGAGGAAATGGTAGAGGAGGAAGGAAATGAAATGGAGGAACAGAATTCACCAGGAATTACCAAAATATGATATAAGTTTCCCTTAATTAACCTTTATTAATAATTACAGATACTGATTAAGATATTTTATTTACCTTATGCTAGATTCCATTTGCTATCATTAAACCTGCCATTCTACCCTGCCTTCCAATTATTTTTTTTTTAGTTTTATTCATTTTGTTTAGCTTCTAATGTAACAGATGTGTTACTGCATTGCTGTAAATTAAGCAATTGTACTGAGTTTGTATACCAATAACCTGTTTGCACTGTGCCTGAATTAATATCTTCTCTATCAACAGTGGAAGGAGATATAAATAATTCAGTACATAAACGTAAATAATTATGCAAAACATGTGGCAAATATTTGTGGGTTTCATATTTATAGCTGTATGAAGTACTCTGAACCTGGATGTGATTATTATAAACCCATTTTCAACTATGTTTCGAGCATGCAATAACATATAGTTAAAAACTGGTTTGACCCCCNCTCTATGTGCATAAGGCTTAAGAAAATTCTCACTTAAACCAAAGACATCATCATCAAAAAATACATAAATAAAATTCCTAATAGTTTTGTCATTAGTATGTCAGTGTGTAACCCGAGTGGGAGATAAGCAGTGGTTAAAAAACATTGATGGAGTGGGGTTGGAAACATTTATCTGTAATATGGAATAAAATAAAGTGTGCTGGCATCAAGGACGTAGCTACCATGGGAAACGTGTACCTCTCTAAGTCAATGTGTGTGTATGGAGAGGCTATTAGTCTTAAAATGTATTATTGATAGAATGAGTGCAGTAGGCCTATGGCATCAATAGCAATAGGTCTATATCAGGGGTCCCCAACCCTATGCCCACGGGCGCCATGACGCCCACCGAGCATTTTGCGTCTGCCCACCACTTTTTAACCACAGCTGAAATGTTCTTGACTAATAATTTTAATTAATCTGTCACTTTTCCGACAAAAATCAAGTTTGTGCTATCTCCAGGTATGCTGTTNTTTTTTGTTGAAAGCCCCCCCCCCCCCTATCATTCCTCTTTATTTGCCAGCTCATTTACAAAGTGTACTTTTACTCGGAAATACAATTCTAATAGTTTCAAGCTGAATGGTTTTGCTTTTTCCTAATCTCAAAGACCTACCCCCTTTCATCATTCTACCCACTCATTAATACCATGCTAATACTTCCTATTTCCTTTGTAAATATCTTGACATGTGTCTACCTAGCTTTGTTGCCTGAATTAACACAGAATAAATATTATTTCAAAAATGTACCTAAACAAAAAATGGTGGCAAGTAGTTAAATATTTCCTTGTGTCTTTATTTTGGTCTTGTTAAAACCGCAAATAAAGCAGCATTTTTTAAATTTATCTTTTGTCAAGTCGTAGGGGTTTAACGCCACTCCGCCTCTCCCCCCCTGGCTATGGCCTTTAGTATTACCCACAACCACATGTAACGTCACAATCGCTGTTGGAAACTTAACATGGCAGTTTACTGATCGTGTGAATAGCATTGAAGCTGACCTCTGAGCCTGTCAGGAGCTAGTAAATTTGCCTTAAAAAAGTAACTGGTGCCCGCCACACTATTGTTAATTTTTAATGTACTCTAAGGTACAAAAAGGTTGGGGACCTCATGTCTATATTAAAGCTGATGCCTGCTTCGATAGAAGTATACTCCAAGGCATTACTCTCACAAAAAGACTATAGACTGCTAATTATAGGGAGATTAGGGTTTGATTCGGGTTGGGTGCACTGAGTATGTTTTTTCCTAAATGTTTTCCACTCTCATTCCACATAAATGAAGGCGCACTTCCTTTAAAATCAACCATCCCCATCCCTAACACATTAGCGTAATTACTGCATATGCCTTTGACCAGAATGGTTAGTAGATGAAGTGATAAAAAATAAATGGTATGGAACTACGCACAGACTTTCTCGCTCTATTATTTTAAAATGGAAATATTTACTCAAAACTCGTAATATAGGTGTAGCAAAATAATATACACTAGCAAACCCAAGCATAAATTGCACTAGAGGTCCCCTACTTATGTAAATAAAAAATATGAGTCCTGGTTTTAAATTTTATTTTTAAAGATTGTCCTCATTTGTATGTTTGGAGCAATAAAAAAGATCAATATTGGGTCCACAAGGGTCAACACTTCGCATTTAAATTTCAACTTCTGGTTAGAATTTTCGACATTTTATTAGGTGTTGCAGATCTTCAGGTCATCGCATTTCTATTAAATTCCTCACTTTTAAATTATGACCAATAAAAAATGTAAATATTGACTATTTAGTCTAAAATGAAAATAGAACATTGTTGTACAATACAAACATATATCCCAAGTGGTTTAAGGAAAAATAAATTAAAATTTTTGAGAGACTTATTTAAAATATTTAATTACTCTATAGCATTAGAGTATTATTGCGTTAAAACTTAAGTTGTAGGCTATCTCTTTACAAACAAAGCTCACAAAATTGTATCAATATATTTGTTAATATCTCAGAAACGGTTAGTTTTATAAGAATATATTTCAAATAAAAGTTATTTATTTTTAATGGTACTACAATTATGAAATGATAAGTTATTTAGTATCTTAGATAGGTGAGGAGATACGAAAATTTCCGCTTCTGTAAAGTACCCTATAAGTCATTTCCATAGGAACATGAAAATAGCCATTTTATTTGTGATCTTAATCAACGCCTAGATACAAATTTTAGACGAAAAGAGGTGATTTTAAGAAAATTGATTTTTTTTCTCTTGTTTTTTACTCTTTATTTTAGGGTTAACCAAACACACAGGAGACAGATGGCATTGCAAAAAACACTTTATGGGGTACGGGGAGTCATGAGACGTAGACATTCATCAACATTTCGAGCTAGATTATTTTTACGATCGCAATACTTTACCTTTGTCTGAAAAGTTAATATATATATACACATATATATTTGCGTATAGCTTGAAAGTTGGTTTTATAAAAATATGTTTCAAATAAAAGATTTGTATTATAAATAGCCCTACATATTTGTAAAGATAAATAATTTCAAATCTCAAAGAGTTACAGAGCTATGATAAAAAATAAGAATTTACGCATCAGTCCCGAACCCTTAAAGTTATTTTGCCGAAATATTGAGAGTAGCCATTTTGTTTGGAATATTCATAAATGTTTAGAAATGAAATTTAATCAAAATCAGAGCTTATTTTGAGAAAATCGACTTTTTCTCTTTTTGCCCTTCAGTAAACTACCCCTAATTTTAGGGTTAGATATCCAATTTCAAAAAACCCTCGGGGCAACCCTATGAAAAACTTATATATAAGTTTTAGTCTAATCGGTAAAAGTTTAGTCATTAGTAGGAGTACAGACGTAAAAGAAATAGGTAGTAGAGTGGTGGGCACAGTAGCTGATTGTTCCTGCTCCACTAATCTAAATGAACGATTTTGTACATATTCAACCTCTGATAGTTTCATAAACACAAAAAACTCTTCCCTAGATTGATTGGCGCCTTTTTACTTACATTAATACATAAAAGGTCAGCAATTATTTTTTCTATATTAGCTTTTAATCCTTCATCTCCAAAAATATCAAACATTAATACATTTTTAGACAAACATAATCTGCATCTCTCCTCTAAGGAATAATTTAATTCCATCATTTAACTTTATTAAATTTAACTTAGAAAAAATAATAATGAGGAATTATTAAATCAGCCAAACAAAAACATAGTAGGAATCATAGGAAAAATAAATATACCTCAGATATAATTTAGTTTTAAATTTGAAAATAGAGAGCAGCTAATTAAATTATAGATTGAAAATACTAAAAATTAAATAAATGTATACAAGAATAATAAAGTTATAAAATAAAACAGGTAATTTACAAAAAAGGAGAAGATTCAAGTAAAGCAAATGTAATGTATATATTCTATACTAGTGGACCCGACAAACGTTGTCCTGCCCGGACGTTGGCTTTTCGTTTGGGTGGCATAATTGATTTCGATAATAAAAAACACACTATGTGATCATCACAATTACAAATTCACAATGAACTCCAATTAGTTAGTTACACAACTATTAAAAATTCAGGGTTTGTCAAGTCAACATACAAAATAAAACATCTTTTCTTTCCTCAAAATCAACTATATTGAGACAATAGTACATTACAAATACTTTGTTTCACAGTAATGGCAATGCTTTCCCATTCCGTCTGTCTGTTTCTGAAACAAATAAATTTTACTTAGAATAGGAACTGCTAGACACTTATACAAACATGGTATCCATTATTAAAAATAATAATATATGGAATAGTGATCCCTACCAACTTTGGAATTTCGCCCACAACTCCACAAATATCAGCTGTATCGAAAAAAATTGCGAAGCTTGCTTACAAATTTGTATGCCATATCGCTATCGATATTCATCAACGATTTTAATTTTTGTTTGAAGACACGTGCAGTGATATCATGGCGATGCATTGCTGTTTGACCTGGCAATAACAACATTTTAATTTCATCCCAGTTAGGATTGCACGTAAATGTAATGAACAAATCTGGTCGACCGTACGCGTGCACGAAAGTCATGTCGTTTTGAATGTATTCTTGCATATGACGCGGACTACCAATATATGATGATGGAAGAATATATGCGGTACCGATGTCGTTGCTATTAGTGGTTCCATCAACGTTACCGACGTTACCGACAATAGCATCACGCAAATGAATGTACTCCTCAGAACGCAGCTTTGCTTGATTATACTTGATGTACCGTAATCGCTCGCTTTCAATTTTCGCATATATATCAACGATGTATTGATGAAACAGCTGGAGGCATCAGAGAATGTTGTTGTATCATTGGCACGAATCATCAACCGATATGCGTTGAAGTTCATCGCGCTCACTTTCTTGTTGGTTTCTGCACCTGCAAAGTAAAAATATAAATAAGACAAAAAGAAATTAATCTTACAGAAAAAGAAAAAGTAAATAATATGTAGATTGTACCTGTCACTGGATTTATTTGTTTGATGTTAAAATGATATCCATCTTCTCCTTCCCAAAATATCAACGGATATTGCAAAGCGTCGTAAGAACGATGACTGTCTTGAATTGTGTGAACCGTGTTATCTCTGTGTTGGATCCGTATATCTCGACGTTCATATGCGTCGCCAACCATAACAACTGCAACTTCATTAACGGTGTGTGAATTGTATCGGCCCGCATGCTCTCCAAATGGTACTTTGTCTGCTTTATTGACGATCATGTAGTTGTCGTTTTGCAGTCTGTTTGAAACGGTATAAAACAACTGGACCAACTGGTTGTGATTTCGCAAAATCGGTTCCAAAGTCGCCACAATTTCTCGCTCCTCCATCTGCTCGATGTGGTTGTACTGGCAGCGTGCGTTTATTTGTTGCTCCTCATCGCCCATGAAGTAGATTTGCAAGAATTTTGGATCGGCATCAGGCATTGAGATTAAAGAACCTATTTGATGATATACTTGGCCCTGAATCTTAAACGTTGATTCAAAATTGCGACCATACTCATTCTGAACGATTTTTGTTGCTCCAAATGATTTAATTTGGAAGCAAGAATTGAATTTGCGAATTTTACGCAAAAACAATTTTGATCGAGGTGTGGCTCCAGCCAATAGTGTTTTCAATAGTTCTGGCGGCGAATTCAATGGTGGAAGTACAACTTTTCCAGACGCCCAGCAGAAACCGGCCGATTCACCTTTGTATTTGAATGCATGGCAGTGTTGGCATTCTTTGTCCATAGCGCTGATGACAATTTGTGAATATGACGAATAGTCGGTGTCCGACTCATATTCGAACGAAAGACGGAGAAGTGATGCGCGTGTCAATGCGCGATGTACTTGCAGGCGCTGTTGTTAATGTGCTCTGTGTGCGTCAGCGGCTCGTTGACGCGCCTGTCTTTGTCTCAATGCATTAGCTCGAAGGCGTTCGTTGCGTTGCTGTTGACTTTCATTTGCACGTGTGTTTGCAACCTGGACTCTTAAATTTGCATTGTCCATCAATTGATCTTCTGCCGTTCGATTTAACCTACAGGTGTGGACTATTTGTGAATTCTGTTTACGTCGACCAATATTTCCTCCTCGTCCACGAAGACGTGGCATTGTTCTTTAATAAACACACAACACAAAATATAAGCAACTTATATTTGAATATAATGGATTACATGTTGTTTTTTTCGATGAGACGTTTAACACTCCGTAAATTTTATAAAATCATCGACACAAATAAGCACTTAAAATAAAAATTTGCAGGTTAAATTGATTGTCATTGAATACGCATGTATATCATTAAAATTTATGGAAGATCATTTAAGATATTCACTTTAACACAGCACCTTACACATTTTCCCAATGTATGTATTTGAGTACACTTGATGAAAAATACACTCAATATTCACGCGATTGTGATACAAGTAGTAAGAGGGCGTCTATATCCCATTGGCAATGATTCAACATTTGACGTATGAGAGTATGTTAGTGACGTTTCAATGACGTATGTTGGGTATAGAGTGACGTTTCAATTACGTATTTCGGGTATAGAGTGACGTTTCAATGACGTATGTCAGGTATGGACCCGCTCTGAGCCATCAACTGTAATAATGCCGTATGAGGATATGGTGATATTGGAATGGTAGTGACAACGTTTCAAGAAAATTACGTGGTAGTTTTGTGACGTAGGACATTGACTTAAGTATTATTGGGCGTATTTAAATATTTTTATATGACGTATGAGGGTGACATCATTGAATTAATAATCAATGATGTCGCAGAAGTATATGGTAAACGAGTGTGTGTAAAAAAAGAATTGAATTAAATAAAATTATAATTTTATGTGTTGATAAATAAGTCTCAACTGACAATGTATATATTTGCTAGTCTTCAATCCAAAAGTAGGTTGAAAGAAACTTGTTTCATTGCGCTTTCACCAGGATAAGAAAGTAATATACGAACCCAACATAATATTCATTTGGTTGTTATGTTTAATAACGATTTAGATATCTTACGTAAAGTGAGTGACGTTTTCATGTATATACTGTAACTAACAATTCTCTACAGATTATGTTTTATGACTAAAATATATCATTTAAACAGTTGGAAAATTTTACTCTCAACTGAGTTCGTATTCACTGTATACCTAGGTAGGAAACAACTACTGTTTTCGTGTGTTTCCATATTCTGAGTTGTTTTTTAAATGAAAAACATAATTTTTAAACCGTTGGAAAATTTTACTCTCAACTGAGTTAGTACTCACTGTAAACCTAAATATGAACAAGCTTGTTTTTATATGCATTGAATAGATCCGCTTTCAAACTTTCAAACGGTTTTTTTAAATGAGGACATAAATAAAAGGTTGGCTCTGTTCACTATAAAAGCCCGCCCAAGATCATGTTGTTCATACAAGTGAAGTGTGAAGGTGAACAGGTGCGCGCTCCATCTTAATATACAGTTATGAAAGTAAGAAGATATATTTTATTTTAATATACAGTTTTGAAGGTATGATACATTATATTTTAAATATTATTTTTAAAAAATTCACCTCTGACTGTAATCAGTTTAAACGTTTAATTTAATGATATTTTATTTAGAATTAAAATAATCGAAATAAATAGACTAGATTTTCAATCATGTTTATCAGTTATGAAAACTTTATTTTGAAAATACATTCTTACAAAAATTAACAGTATACCTCATTAAAATCTGTTTAATTTATTTAAGATATGTTTTTAAATACAATAATCAATAAAATCCACCTCTGACTGTAATCAGTTTAATGATATTTATATATCAAATTAAAATAATTGAAATAAATAGACTATATTTGCAAACATGTTTATCGGCTATGAAAACTTTATTTTGAGAATAAGTATGAAAAATAATAACTAGACAGAGGATGGCTTTATTAAAACATCATACACGATTAAAATTTATTTTAAGTTCTAATTTCATAGATATGTTATACTGATACATAAAATTAGTCGAATATTATAATCAAAGAATACATACTATTTAAAATGTTTTAATTTCTAATTTCATAGGTCTGTTATAGTGATACATAAAACAATTATGAAGGATACACATTAATAAACTTTTATTAGTCACATATCATAATCAGTTGTGAATTTAACTCTACCGGATAATTAAAATTCAGCCTAATCTTAATAGAATAATACACCCCCATGCCGTCATAAATCAATGTAAATTTTGAAGGTTATTTATTGACCATATCGATTTGTTCATTTGTATATATCTGCGAAAACTTTTTCGGAAGAAAGAAACATACAGGGCTATCAATTAAAATAGTCTTCCAAATTCAGTGTCCTGCTATAATTGTTTTTCACCAAATTTCTGAGTGAAATACATGATGTCTCCGACTTGGTGGTATTGAATTATTTTATAAACGTATTCATATCCTAAAAAAAAACTTTTATTTACGTAATGTGTTAAATAAGATGTGTTTTTTAAAATACAATAATTAATAAATACGATTTGTAGAAAATCCACCTCTGAGTTTAAATGTTTAATATGATGATATTTATATATAAAATTAAAATAATTGAAATAAATAGACTAGATTTGCAAACATGTTTATCAACTATGAAAATTTTATTTTGAGAATAACTACATAGAGGATGGCTTTATTAAACAACATACATGATTAAAATTTATTTTAATTTCTAATTTCATAGTTATGTTATACTGATACATAAAATTAGTCAAATATTATAATCAAAGAATACATACTATTTAAGATGTTTTAATTTCTAATTTCATAATTAAAGAATATATATATATATACTATTTAAAATGTTTTTCAACTAATCATTTGTGAGTTTAACTCTACCGGATAGTTAAATTTCAGCCAACCTAATCTTAATAGATTTATCCACCCCCACCCCCTCATAAATCAATGTAAATTTTGAAGGCTGTTTATTGATCATATCAATTTGTTCATTTATACATATCCGTGAAAACTATTTCGGAAGAAAAAAACATACGGGGCTATCGTTTAAAATAGCCTTCACGTAAATTCATCTCCCGACTTGGTGTCTTGTTCGTGAAAAGATATAATTTTTAATGTTGTGTTTTCCTCCAAATTTCTGAGTGAAATATATGTTGTCTCCGGCCTGGCTGCATTAAATTCTATTAAAAACGTATCCATATCCTAAAAAAAAGATAGTACAAAAGTTGGTTTTAAAAATATATTATAGAATTTCAAATATGAAAAAAATATTTTATAAAAAACGTTAAACTACCTCGATTGGCCGTGTGATGGTTAATTGGCATGAACCTGAAGACTTTTAGTTCACATAGCTAGTAGGTTGGTCGTTCGTGGGTGAGTCTGCGACGGCTTGATCGAAATCTAGGTATGCGTCTTTCCAGTTCCGTAGCCACTTTTGATGTATCCAGAACCAATCACAAATAACTTTACACGAGATTTCCTCCCCACAAGCGTATGATTTTTTAAAGTGAGTAAAACAATAGGAACTACAATAATGTATCGTCCGTTCGATGCAGGACTCTTTTAGAATCTCTAATACACATGTATAATTATTAAAACAGTCAGTTGTTCCGAACTCTACGCATCTATCTCCATCAGAGTACTCTTCCAATATTGATATATCACCAACAAGTGATTTAAAATGTTCTTTACTGCATTTACAAACACCACGACGTCCTCTTTTGCTAACTTTATCAAAATAAGAACTGCCCGTAACACTAGTTCTAGCTTGACGTTCAATATGGCGACGCTTGAACGCTTGAAGAGGTTTGTTAAATGCCAAGTCTTTGACTGATTCCATGTGAGAGATGTCTATGCGGTTTTATACGATCGTATTTAAACGTATTGCCAAAATTTGCGCGCGAGTCTGGAAAAGATAATTTCTTCAAGGTAAACAACGCCTACCTTTCTAATCACGTAAACAACAAGATAAGTTGCGCCATAAGGTTACATAAAGTAACGAAAAAAACTTTCTAGAGGCCAAACATCGAGTCGAAGAATATAAAAGGAGGTTTTATTTCTAGTAGTTTATCACTTCTATGCATCCGTGCCGAGTTAAAAGAAGCTGTCACGCGTAACAAAACAATGAGCTCTCGTCTTTTGGCAAAAGTAAGTTACTATTTTATTATTATTTATTTGTACAGAGTAGTGTTCAATCTATTATATAAACTGATATTTAATATTCTCTGTCCTTTTTTTAGTGTCTTAGGAACAAACATTTACACTTGACGAATCTATCAACAATGCCAGACCCTCTACGTCAGACATTAACAGACAAAGAAATCACATTTTTGACTATGCTCCGCGTACAAACAATGACGAATCATTTACCATAATAAGAGAGACAGGACGAATATATACTCGGTTCAACACCTTAGGCAGGGATATTTTAGTTCGATTCAAGCCTTTGATTATGAACGTGAGTCCACTGCATTATCTAATGACGTGTTTCTCAAACCTATTAGCATATTTGCTTAGAGGTACGGCACCTTACGATTTAATTGGACTCACGATCACGAACACGGAGAATAATCTCAATAAACCGGTCGGGGTTTCGTACCGTAGATGTGACCAAACTGATGTGAACAGTATTATGAATACATTAACAAAAGTCATTCAGAGTAAGGCCAGATTTGGTATAGCCGATGTATTGATGATTAAAGTGAATCATATCAAATTGATTATGGGCAACGGTAGAGCATTAAAAATAAGGTGTCTTCCAAACGATTATCTAAGTCACCATAAAACGAGCATTTTTTTAAAAAATCATTGACGAATTGTTTGGCGCACGCTATAGTAATAGCGATAGCCAAAATCACAAATGATATTAATTATAAATAATATATTCAGGGGCGTAAAATTAACAATGCTGTAGATGATCTTCTCGCAAAAACTCGCGTAGATTTATCCGGGGGAGGGGGCCGCGAACATATCGATAAATTTCAACGTTATTTTGGTGACGAATATAAATTACGCGTGTATAATACCCTCTCGGCGGTCAATTGATTGTGGTATGAGGGGGTTTCGTCTTCTACTAGGTACATTAACCTACTGTACGATGACGTCACGAATCACTATAACGTAATAATCAATATGGCGGCGACGTTTTCAGTTCGGTATTTTTGCGACGGATGTAATACCGGCTTTATAAGAGGTGCAAGATATTCATGTAATAGTACTTGCCCGCAATGTATGTCCATACCTCTGTGTTTGTATGCAAGCGAAAAAAAGTGCATTGCAGTGATTGTAACAGGTTCATTAGGTCTGCCACTTGTTTCACTAGCCATTTATCGAATAAAATTGACGGTAAGAAAACAGTTTGTGATTTAAGACAGGTGTGTATTACCTGTGATAAAACAAAGGGTAGTAATCACGAATGTTTTAAATCATACTGCGCGACGTGCAAACAAAATAAAGAAAACCCGCATCGTTGTTATATGCAGACGTTGAGTTGGAAGGAGCTCGATGATAAATATCTAATGGTCTTTTATGATTTTGAGACTAGACAAGATCGGGCTATAACCAATGATTGCTTTGTGCACGAACAGAATTTTCTTCACGTACAACACTATTGTGTAAAATGTGAATTTAACGATAATATGGACGAGGATTGTGACCAATAGCAGGAAAGGATCTCATTCCTTTTGGGATAATCCGGTAGACACCTTCATCGACTACCTAAGACAACCAAGGCCGTTTGCCAATACAATTGTTTGCCTAGCGCATAATGGAAAAGGATTTGACGCTATATTTATCCTGAATAGATTTCTATCACTAAACTGCACTCCTAAAATTATCGCGGACGGAACTTAAATACTCTGCATTGACAATGGACCACATACAATTTAAAGACAGCCTATGCTTCCTACCTATGCCACTGAGACAGATCCCGAAAGCCACTGAGACAGATCCCGAAAGCGTTTGGACTAGACTGTAAAAAAGGACACTTCCCCTATCTGTTTAATACAGAAAATATTTTAAATTATATTGGTGAGATGCCCGATCCCGAAATGTTTGGTAGGTATTAATTGAAACCGGATGAGCGAAATGACTTTATGGTGTGGCACGCTGAGAAACTGCGGCAGGGGTATATATTTAATAATAAGTCAGAGCTGGAGGCCTATTGTGTGGATGACGTAAATGTATTACGCAAGGGTTGCCAGTACATTTCGTCTTTTATTTCTAAATATAGGCTTGACAGACGTTTTTAGAGAATCTATCACAATCTCGTCGGCGTGCAATCGATTATTTAGAAAATTATTCTTAGCCCCCGATACGATAGGCATCCTGCCCAAGGGGGGTTACAGGTGCGGTGACAGACAGTCTGTGAAAGCTATAAAATGGTTAGTCTATCTGGAGAAAACCCACCCCGATATTCACATACAGCACGCCTTCAACGGGCGTGAGATACAAATCTTGGGCAGGAAAGTGGACGGCTACTGCGAGACGACGACGGAGATTTTCGAGTTTGACGGTTGTTTCTTCCACGGGTGTACACGTCTTTCAAACCATGATGTGACTATAACAGGGACGAAAGAGACTCTCACCGAACGATACGAGTACACTCTGATGAGAGATCGAGCATTTATAGCCGCAGGGTACACTGTGACAACTATGAAAGAGTGTGACTTTGACAAAATACTGACTGAAGACACAGAACTAGATCTATAGCTAAACAATCACCCTATAATTCAAACTGCTCCGCTCAATCCACGTGACGCATTATACGGTGGACGGTGTGAATCTATGACATTACACTACAAGACAAACCCCGACGAAAAAATAGGCTATCTTGATGTCTGCAGTTTATATCACCTGGGTATGCAAATATTTTAAATTTCCTGTAGGTCATCCTATAAATATTTTTGCTGGCGACGAATGCCCGCGGACGTTGTAGACCGAGAGGGACTAATTAAATGCACTGTTCTACCTCCTAGAAATCTGTATCATCCTGTACTGCCCTACAAGACACAATCAAAATTAATGTTTTGTTTATGCTCCTCTTGTGCAAACGAGATGAGCCAAGGGGATTGTTTACACACCGACACTGACAGGACTATTACAGGCACATGGATAGTTGACGAGGTTCGACTAGCGCTAGAAATGGGCTACAAGATGGTTAGAGTACACGAATTTTGGGAATATAAAATTACCCAGTTCGATCCTTAGACCAAAGAAGGCGGACTGTTTGTAGAGTATATTAACAAGTTCCTCAAGATCAAACAGGAGGCGTCTGGATACTGGACAATTACGTTAGCGAGTATTACAAAACAGAGGGAATAGTGCTGGATAAAAACGAAATTGTTAAAAATCCAGGAAAGCGCGCACTCGCCAAATTGTGTTTAAACTCTTTCTGGGGACGATTTGCATTGAACGAGAACAAGACACAGACCACCATTGTGAACAGCCCAAAAGACTTTTTCTCCCTACTCACCACCCCTGGCACAGAGGTTCTCAACATTATTTCACCCAATGACAAGGTTGCTTGTGTCTCGTGGACTTACTGTAACGAAGCTGTTTTTCCCCTCGATACGGTCAATGTGCCTATAACCGCTTATGTGACCACCGGTGCCCGTATGAAATTGTATTCATATCTCAGGCACTTGGGCGGTTCTTGTCTTTACTGTGACACGGACTCCATTATCAGTGTGATAAGACCGACAGAAACGTACACGATACCGACAGGTTGGGTGACATGACAAACGAGCTGACCTCCTACCCTGAGAGCGCGTACATTACAGAGTTTGTTTCTGGTGGACCGAAAAATTATTCTTACAATGTGCTTGTCCCCGAGACGACGAATACAGGTCTACCACTAAGGTCAGGGGTATAACACTAAACCACGAAAACACAAAGATTGTAAACTTTACTACTATTAAAGACATGATTTTGAATGACATGGACCCCGTACACGTGACTAACCCACGAAAAATTAAAAGAAACAGAGGTCCCATCGTCGTCTCCCAGTTGGAGAGAAAAAATTATAATATTGTGTTCACTAAGCGTAGGAGATTAAATAACAACACCTCCGTACCCTACGGCTAATAGTTAACACATTTTTTCTCTCTTTCTGTTTTCTAGTGACTGATGGCAGTATCCAGAATATTCGTTTGGAGTGTGGACGTTTACGCCAAATGCAAATTCGCAGAAATAAACGTCCAGACATTAACAATATTACAAAATGGAATCGTGTTTGTACTTGTTCCCCTTTTAAAATTGTAAAACCGATACCAATTCTATGACATTATACGAAGAATTTAATGATGACATAATTTTTACCTTACTAAAATTAGACATAGACCACTCTACTGTGATACTACCACACACAGAAACAGGTGTAAAAAGGTTATCATTACACAAATGTGAAAGCAGATGCTTTAATGACTTCTGTCCAACAGACAGTGCCCCTATTTGTGTACAGGTTAACACGTGGTATAGAAACTATCAGGTGTTTGATCAAATATATATTGACATGACAAGACTACTAATGGATGAAATTGAATAACTAGGCCGACATATCAAATTGAAATTATACTTATACGTATACATTTTTCTTCTTTCTCTGATTCTAGTGTCATCCTTATTAAAGTACAAAAAGATAAATAAAAACGGCATTTCCCGGTTAGAGCCACAACACACTCTGCAGGTCTAGACTTGAAAAGTCCGTACAATTGCAGTATACAGCCCTCGTGCAGGCGTTTAGTTAAGATAAATATTTCTATTATATTACCCGCAGGAACGTACGGTAGAATATCTCCGCGATCTAGTCTGGCTCTTCACCACGGGATAGATGTTTTGGCCGGGGTTATAGACGAAGACTATCGTGGTAATATTTGCGTATTACTAATTAATCACGGCGACACTGTTTTCAGAATTAAAAGGGGTGATACAATTGCTCAACTGATATGCGTGAAAATTGATTACCCTAGAGTTGAACACACTGATTCGCTATCAAACACTCAGAGGGGGAGGGAGGATTTGGATCGAGTGACATCCCTATAAAAGATCGTGTCATCGGTAATTGTAATTTAGTATAATGGATAAAATCAACGCGTCCATCCTCACGTACTCTAAGAAGCAGGATTTGTGTCTGATGTCTGCCGCGGAGTTGAATAATTTACCTATAGAATTTATTAAAGCATACG
>CABFVZ010003184.1:50895-69085 GCA_902151445.1 Timema monikensis
AGTCACGTCACACTACACAAAGGTGTACCGGACAATTTCGATTTTAAAATTAAGGCTGGGCCTCAACTTATCGTGCTGGACGATTTAATGAACGAGGTGTATACGAACAAAGTGAGCGAACTTTTTAGCAAGGGTAGTCATCATAGAAACCTATCGGTTATTCTGATCACACAAAATCTTTTCCATCAGGGGGGTAAGTCTCGAGACATCTCGCTAAACGCTAAATACATTATGGTGTTTAAATAGCCGCGTTATCAAACACAGATAACTATCTAGCTAGACAAGTTTATCCGGATAATCCATCCGAAATACAAAGAATCTATAGGGAAGCGACCGAATCACGTCACGGATATTTATTCTTCGATCTGAGTCAGAACGCGGACGAACGCCTGCGCTTCAAAACGGACATATTTGACACTATTTGCAAAGTGTTAGTCCCCACTAGACTACTAGATGAAACTAGTCAAGAAAAATAGACACGTACTGTCAGTGTTGAAAACGGCCAGTCCTAAATTGCGCAAAGCTATTCTTAAAGTCGTCGACCCGGATGTTATAACAACACTCGGCGAATGTTCGTTAAACACATTAAACAATAATATTAAAATTAGTAAAAGAGATAAGCGAAAATTAATAAAGTATAAAAACTGTATGCGGAAATTGGCTAGCAGCGGTGTTTCGTTGAAGAGAAAAAGAAATATCGTCGTTCAATCGGGCGGGTTCCTAAGCGTCATTTTACCGGCTATTCTTTTCGCTCTTTACGAGGCATTGGTTAAATAATATGACACAACTTAAACAGATGCTTCTCGTACCAACCGATCTTTTTCGCGATAAACACGATGACGACGCTTCCGACTTTGTACAGATGAAAAATATTCTGAAATCTAGAAAAAAAATTAACGATTATCAAAGATTGGCTAGTTTTAGAAAGCATCAACAGCGTTATTTAACAGACAGGGAGAGAGCAAAACAACCAATTAAAATACCCATTGTGGGCCCACCAGTATTAAAACGTAGACCGGTCGACCTTGCACGAGGTACACGAAAAGTAAAAAGAAAACGACCTTTAGTTAGGAGACAGCCGGTTACACCTCGATTCCTTTCAGACGAGGCCACATATCAAAGCAGTCCTATTAGTATAGACTCGCCAGAGAAGGAGGAGGGGTGGGTTGAAGGGGAATCATATTTCGCGCCTAGTGCAGAATCTGATGAAATTGAAACAGGTTCCTTCAACCTGTTTGGCAGCATAGCCGGAAAATATTTATCACCGTACGTTCACAGGAGAGAGTCTACAGACCCTATATTTGGAATTAGAAAAGAGAGGGATACTTTTAAAATAGGCAATTCAAATTTCACCTTAGACGATAACGATATATACCTGGGTAACACACACTATAGGGGCACGCAAGGACTTTGGGAGTTGTTGACCAAAAGAAACGTAAATAAAGATATAATTACAGAGAGTGATTTAAAAAAATATAAAGACATACTAATTGCCACGAGCGCTCATCGACAAAACTTTGATCCCGACGCGAAAATAACGTCCAGTAGAGGATTGAAATATAAAACAATCATTTCTAAACTGTTTCCCGCCAGACCACGCTGGAACACACTGAGATGAGCGCCACGTTAAAAAAATTATATTACAATCTCCCGCGACCTTCGGCTTTCTCGAGCGCCACCAATCTTAAAAAGTATAGTCGGTTGGATAAAATAAAAGTAGACGAATGGTTGACCGGGCAGGATGCGTACACTCTTCACCGTGGTTTAAGAAAAAGGTTCCCACGTAACCCGTACAGAGTGTCCAATATCGACGATGTGTGGGAGATTGATCTAGTAGATATGAGAGCTTTAAATAAGGACAACCGGGGCATCAACTATATTCTAAACATTATTGATGTATTTTCAAAGTACGCGTGGTCTATACCGCTTAAAACAAAATCGGGCGCCGACATCACGCGGGGTATAAAACAGATTTTTAAGAAAGGACGACGCCCCCTTTCGATTCAGTCGGACAAGGGTAGGGAATTTTTAAATTCTAAATTTAGAACATTTTTGAAACAAGAGGGCGTTCATTTTTATCATTTGCATAATCCGGATATAAAGGGGGCCGTCGTGGAGCGTTTCAATCGCACGCTGAAAACTAAAATGTGGAAATATTTCACCGCATTCAACACTCACAACTACGTCGATGTGTTGGGCAAGCTAGTTCAAAATTATAACGCTAGTGTTCATTCGACTATAGGAATGGCTCCGGCTTCGGTCAAGCCTATTCACGTACTTAAAATATTATTGCGCCTGCGAAAGCGGTGGGCTAAAATTAAATTGGGAAAAATTTTGTTCAAGGCGGGCGATCATGTGCGCATAAGTAAAGAAAAAATGATTTTTGACAAAGGATACGAGGCTAATTTTACACGAGAAATATTTAGCATAGTTAAAGTAATTCCTAGACTTCCCCAACCGGTCTATTCGTTACAGGATCTCCGAGGGCGGCCTATTGAGGGACATTTTTATAACTACGAACTAGTTCGCGTGCGTCGTCCAACGATTTTTCAAATAGATAAAATAGTACAGAGTAAGCGAATTAAGGGCATTCAACATCATCTGGTCAAGTGGAAAGGATACGACAGTTCTTTCAACAGCTGGGTGCCTGCGTCTAACATTAAACAAATATGAGTCAGTTTTATGTAGCACTGCCGTCGGACTCGAGCGCCGAATATTACGAGAATAATACACTCTCTTACTATACTACAAAATTGGCACAGTCCATACGGCTAGAACACGACCGGTGGGAGGTGGGACTAGCTGAATTATCCTATCCCGTGGGTTTTGAAACTCTCGAAGATAACATTTTATCAAAAGATAAAGAATTGACGGCAAACGTCGTGGTGACCCAAGTGGGCCGTGTTTCGTTTCCTCAACAAGATTTCACCTCCTTTAAGGAGCTTTATAATAAAATTAAGAGCTCGATAAGTGATAAAGGAGATCTAGAGGTTTTAATATCCGAATTTCAATGGTACATTCTTCGCGATCAAACAATGTTGACTGAGATTAAAAAACAAAAGGGTGCATGGACCGCCGACAAGTCACCCATAACTACACGATTCAAAAACACAATTTCATTTACGGTGGCGAAAAAAAAATTTAAAATAGAATTTCCTGTTCGTCTTTATGTGGGCATCGGAGACTTAATTACAACCATTCGAAACAGACTACCCAACATAGAGTCACTTAATGCGGTTAATACACATATGAGGGATTTAATGAGCGAGGATATTAAGGGGGTATTTTTGCGACCTAATCGTAAACTGCCCGGCTCTAGTTCAATAGAAATGGAGCTTGTCTTTGTGTACACAGACATTATAGTACCACAGTTGCTAGGCGACTCGTATGTAAGATGGATTAGAATCATACAGTTCCCCTCTGCCACCGCGCATCACGTGTTCTTTCCTATATTCTATTTTCCCATCGAGAAATGTAATTTTGACTCTATAAATATAGGCTTATACACCAAGTTGGGCGAACGAGTGAATTTTCAATCGGTTCCCGTGCCCACTGTAGCGGTTTTACATTTTAGAGAGAAAAAACTAGATAAATAGTTACGAGGGGTAGTAATTTGACTTAGTCTTAACAATGGAGGGAGAATGAGAAAACATCGGTCCCGTCTATCACGCCAGTTATAAAACGCAGAGGGGCCGTGGCCTCGGATCGTTTTTAGGCGGATTATTTCGATTGGTCAAACCGTTGTTTATGAGGGGGGCGAAAGCGGTGGGAAAACAAGCGTTACAAACAGGTTCGCACATTCTGGCCGACATAGCGACACGCGAACCCGGTCATAAAGTCGGTGATATAGTTAAAAAGCGCGTCACTCAGGCGGTCGAGGGACGTTGCTTAAAAAGGGTAAAAAAGCGTAAACGACTTCATTCGAAGGTGGGCGCTAGAGCAAGAGGGAACAAGAGAGCTAAAAAATATATTTTCGATTAATTATGTAGTGTTCAAAAACAGAACTCGATCTTTTCGACGAAAAATGCATTCAAACGGTAATTAAAAATAATAAAGCGGTCGAATACAAACCCATCACTTCCGTGGACAATGACGCTCAGTTAGAGTTTTTTTGCCCCGGAGATGGCGATTACTTTCGCGACCTCTCTTCGATTAAATTATATCTTCGTATTCAACTGGTGAAAGGGGACGGGACACCGGTCGCAGCTGACAATAAAATCGGATGCGTCAACCACTTGTTAAATTCTTTATTCAGTCAAATCAATATCTCTCTCAACGAAACACCTATTACAACCTCGACATACAACTATGCCTACAGAGCTTATTTAGAGACTTTAACTAATTACGGTAGAGACGCCTCCGACACGCACCTAGTGAATGGTATGTGGTTTTTGGATACCCCTGCCGCTAACGGTGAACTCGCTGCATCCATAGAGAACAAAGGCTTTGCCACGAGATTAGACTTGATAAAACATCCGGTCGACGTGGTGGGACGTTTACACGCCGACACGCCGACATATTTAATATTTCACATTTGCTATTGAAAAATGTATCGTTGCGCGTTAAATTAATTCGCAACAAAAGAGAGTTTTATCTGCTCACAGACGCGGACAATTTAAATACCGACGTGCGGTTCAAAATTTTAGACGCCACCATCTTTGTGAAACACGTGGAAGTGTGCCGACTATTTCACTCGCTATAGAAAAGACACTGTTACGAAAGCCGGCCCAATACCACATATATCGGGTGGACGTCAAGTCTGTGACCGTACCCAAAGGATCCAAGTCTGTGAGTTTAAACAATGTTATTCAAGGGGTTATCCCTAAAATTGTTTTATTCACAATGGTGTCAAACGATGTGTTTGTGGGCAGTTTGAACACGAATCCGTTTCAACTCATTCATAGAAACCTTGATCATTTCGTCCTATATGTAAATGGAATCCAAAAACATTTGCCCACTTTGATAAATTTTGACAACGTCGGCACGTCCACCCTCGCCTATGACACATTGTTTTCGGGATTGGGCATACACCATCAAAACAACGGCCATTTAATCACGTGAGACATGTTCAATATAGGTTACTTTATGTTGGCCTTCGACTTGACTCCCGACAGTGCAGGACAGGACTCGCACACCAGCCTTCAGACAGAGGGGAACGTGAGATTTGAGTTACAGTTCAAGACAGACCTTGACACCGCCATAACCTGTTTGTTTTACTCTGAGTACGAGGGGACGGTGTCGATAGATTCTAATCGGGAGGTGAAAATTAATTATTAACACCATGAATTCGCATCAAATAGACACACTGCTGCGGGGCAAAATTTCAATCTACAAAGGGACATTTCCTTCGGACAAATTACCTCAAAATTTGACTCGTTCCGCCTTATTTGTGGTCAATCTAGACCCTCACACTAAACCCGGGTCACATTGGGTGGTTCTATATTTTTCCAAATTTGGGGAGTATTTTGATACATATGCCAGAACACCGAGCGTACCGATGAATATACTCATGAATAAACACTCGACACGATGGACGTACAACAGAAAAAGACTCCAAGCAATAGCGTCCGGTGTGTGCGGCCACTATTGCTGTCTGTTTGCCGTTGCCAAGGACGCCGGCTGGAGCCTGAGTAGATTCACAGACCAGTTCTCAACCGCCAACTTGTGCAAGAACGACCGACTTGCCGTCACGCTGTTCAAACGTCGCTTTGGCCGCTGTACAAGGTGTACTAGCAGCTGTGCCCAGACGTGTGTTCCAGCATTAGATATAAAAGTTATAGTAGAATTTTATTTAATCATTTGTATTCAATTATCTGACATATGAACATCATCATGTAGGCCATCTTTGATTTTTCATCTATCGTAAACTCTAAAAAGGAGTGGGTGGTCAACGAGCTAGCCATAGTTTTCATCGACGAGAAACAATCCTCGTGCTATTAATTCAATAAAACCACCGGCTTGTGCTACTCCAAATTGGTTCCAATTCTAAACCAAAATTTAGATAAAGCCATCGTACCTTACGCATATAATAAACAAAAAGGGAATTTCTTGTCCCGTCTCACAGGCCGGACATTCATTCCACTACGCGAGGACTATAAATGTCCCTTTGTTGATTTGATCTACTCTAATTGTTGTTGTTGCCCCTTGTCACAACATCACCCCGTGCGCGTTAAAAAATGCAAACGCTTTGGCACGATTCGTCAGATTTCACAGTGCCGAGAAATTGTATAAATTTTGTCCAATCAGCGAAGACGACGACACCGAGACTAGCTTTAATTGTGACTGTTGATTACAGGTCATCAGTCCAGACGCAGACAGCGATGGAGAACGTATACCAATATTTGCATACCCAAGGATATAAACTGCAGACATCAAGATAGCCTATTTTCTCGTCGGGGTTAGTCTTGTAGTGTAATGTCATAGATTCACACCGTCCACCGTACAGTGCGTCACGTGGATTGAGCGGAGCAGTTTGAATCATAGGGTGATTGTTTAGCTATAGATCTAGTTCAGTGTCTTTAGTCAGTATTTTGTCAAAGTCACACTCTTTCATAGTTGTCACAGTGTACCCTGCGGCTCTAAATGCTCGATCTCTCAACAGAGTGCACTCGTATCATTCGGTGAGAGTCTCTTTCTTCCCTGTTATAGTCACGTCACAGTTTTTGAAAGCCATGTACACCCGTGGAAGAAACAACCGTCAAACTCAAAAATCTCCCCCGTCATCTCGCAGGAGCCGTCCCCCTTCCTGCCCAAAATTTCTATTCCACGCCCGTTGAATGCGTGCTGTATGTAAATATCGGGGCGGGTTTTCTCCAGATAGACTAACCATTTTATGGCTTTCACTGACTGTCTGTCACCGCACCTGTATCCTCCCTTGGGCAGGATGGCTATCGTATCGGGGGCTAAGAACAGTTTTCTAAATAACCGATTGCACGCCGACGAGATGGTGATAGATTCTTATACACGTCTGTCGAACCCAAATTTAGAAATAAATGACGAAATGTACGGCAACCCTTGCGTAATACATTTACGTCATCCACACAATAGGCCTCCAGCTCTGACTTATTATTAAATATATACCCCTTCCGTAGTTTCTCAGCGTGCCACACCATAAATTAATTTCGCTCATCCGATTTCATATAATCTGCACCAAACATTTCGGAACCGGGCGTCTCACCGATATAATTTAAATTCTTTTCTGTATTAAACAGATAGGGGTAGTGTTCTTTTTTACAGTCTAGTCCAAACGCTTTCGAGATCTTTCTCAGTGGCATAGGTAGGAAACATAGGCTGTCTTTAAATTGTTTGTGGTCCATTGTCATGCAGAGTATTTTAGTTCCGTCCGCGATAATTTTGGGGGTGCAGTTTAGTGATAGAAATCTATTCAGGATAAATATAGCGTAAAATCCTTTCGCACTATGCTCAAGGCAAACAATCTTATTGGCAAACGGCCTCGGTTGTCTTAGGTAGTCGATGAAGCCGTCTACTAGATTATCCCAAAATGAATGAGATCGTTTCCCGCATTGTTCACAATCCTCGTCCATAATATTGTTAAATTCACATTTTACACAATAGTGTTGTTCGTGAAGAAAATTGTGTGTGTGCACAAAACAATCATTGGTTATAGCGCAATCTTGTCTAGTCTCGAAATCATAAATTACCATTAGGTAATTATCATCGAGCTCCTTTCGACTCAACGTCTGCATGTAACAACGATGTGGGTTTTCTTTATTTTGTTTGCACGTCGCGCAGTATGATTTAAAACATTCGTGTTTACCCCCCTTTGTTTTATCACAGGTAATACACACCTGTCTTAAATCACAAACTGTTATCTTTCCGTCAATTTTATTCGATTTATGGCTAGTGTAACACGTGCCAGACCTAAAGAATCTGTTACAATCACTGCAATACACTTTTTCGCTTGCATACAAACACGGAGGTTTGGACATACATTTGGGGCAAGTACTCTTACATGAATGTCTTGCACCTCTTTCAAAGCCGGTATTACATCCATCGCAAAAATACCGAACTGAAAACGCCGCCGCCATATTGATTATTACGTTAAAGTGATGCGTGACGTCATCGTACAGTAGGTTAATGTACCTAGTCGAAGACTAAGCCCCCTCATACCACAATCCGTTGACCGTCGAGAGGGTATTGTACACGCATAATTTATATTCGTCACCTAAATAACGTTGAAATTTATCGAGATGTTCGCGCCCCCCTCCTCCGGATAAATCTACACTAGTTTTTGGGAGAAGATCATCTACCACATTTTTTATTTTATTCCCCTGAATATACGATTTATAATTAATATAATTTGTGATTTTGGCTATCGCTATTACTATAGCGTGCGCCAAACAATTCGTCAATGATTTAAAAAAAACAATTCTCCTTTTATGGTGACTTAGATAATCGTTTGGAAGACACCTTATTTTTAATGCTCTACCGTTGCCCATAATCATTTTGATATGATTCACTTTAATCATAAATACATCGGATATACCAAATATGGCGTTACCTTGAATGACGTTTGTTAATGTATTCATAATACTGTTCACATCAATTTCGTCACATCTACGGTACGAAACCCCGACCCGTTTATCAAGGTTATTCTCCGTGTTCGTGATCGTGAGTCCAATTAAATCGTAAGGTGCCGTACCTCTAAGCAAATATGCTAATAAACTAGAGAAACACGTCATTAGATAATGCAGTGGACTCACGTTCGCAATCAAAGTCTTGAATCGAACTAAAATATCCCTGCCTTAGGTGTTGAACCGAGTATACGTTCGTCCTGTCTCTCTTATTATGGTAATTGAGTCATTAGTGTTTGTACCCCCCATATAATCAAAAATGTGCTCGCGTTGTCTGGTAATGTCTGAAGTAGAGGGTCTATCATTGTCGCTAGATTCTTCAGTTATAAATGTTTGTTCGTTAGACACCAAAAAGTAAAAAGAAAATTAATTGTTAGTTTAAATAATAAATTGAGAAAAGAGAAACATACAAAAAAATATTTAAAATAAAACAAATAAATAATAAGTATGGAGAAAAATGTAAAATATTAGTTTAACTAATAAATTGAACACTAGAGAAACACACAAAAAATAGAGAAATAATAATATAATTGATCTTACTTTTGCCAAAATACGAGATCTCGATGTTTTTTTTTACTTGAAAACATCTTTTCAGCCGACAAGATGGCAATGAAATGATAACTTGGTATAGTTAAACTCACCTTTTATAGGTCGCCAGCTCAATGTGTTTTCCTGCACCTCCGTCAGATGTGGCTAACCTTTCAGAAGCATGTGTGTTTATTTCTACACACCTTCGTCAAATGTAATTAAACTTTCAGAATCACGTGTGTTGATTTCCACACCGCTCCGTCAAATCTAGTTAACTTTTCAGAAGCGACCTGAATATCTAATTAGAAAGGTACAAGCTCTGCTTTGATCTTTATAATCGTGACTCGATAGCTAGCTGGTAGTGAGATGTAAATTAAATACATAATTAGAAAGATAGATAGTAGATGTTGTTCACCTTGAGAGCTAGAAATATCAGGATAAATACGCTGTGTATTTAAGCAATTAGAATTAGTAAAATGGAATCAGTTGAAGACTTGCGTTTAAACAGCCACCTCCAGTCATTTAAACGTCGCCATATTGAGCGTCAATCTAAAAATCTTTTTACAAGTAGATCTTATTTCGATAGAGCGGACAAGAGATGCCGTCGTGGTGTTTGTAAATGCTGTGAAGATCATTTTATATAGCTTATTGGTGATATATATATATTTTGGATGAGTACTCTGATGGAGATAGATGCGTAGAGCTCGGAACAACTGATTGTTTTAATAAGTACACGTGTGTATTATAGATTCTAAAAGACTCCTGCGTTGAACGCACGATACATTATTGTAGTTCCGATTGCTTTTCTCACTTTAAAAAGTCATACGCCTGTGGGTCAAAACGTTATTGCAAAGTTTTAAGTGACTGGTATCGAAAGCACTTAAGAGTGCCTGCATAATTGGGAAGACACGGCTTTAGACTTCGATCTACCCGTCGCTTCTGAGACGCATAATACCAACCTACAAGTTAAGCGGGCTGATCTGAGTGCAGATAAACCTACAGCAGAGTAAATCAAGGTTTTTATAATTTTTTTATTTTCACATTTTTTTTAATGTTTCTGTCTTATTATTATTTCTATAATATATTTGTTTGAATTTTTTCAAGGTATGGACAAGTTTATAAAGGAGTTCAACTCAGCCAAGACCGACATTCAATATATTTCTCTTCGAAGTTTAACGGAGAACACAAAACTACATATTATGTCTTTTGACGAAAGAGATACTAGATTTGTGAGAGGTATTTATGTAAAAGCCTAATTAAAAGATAACATCGTAGGTTTATTCCTGCCTAAAAAGTTTTCCAAAATCTGCACAATAGAGAAAATAGACCCTGTTAATAAATCAAAGTCTGTATTAATTTATGATGGAATCGGGGATGACAATTCTATCAAGCTTAGGATTGTACGTCCGGTTAATAGTTTTAATCTTTGGTAATACTGGTTTAAAATTGAAATAAAAGTAACTCTTAAACACTATCTATAATTATACTCTGTGTATACCCGCATAATTGTTTTATGTAATCAGTAAAACATACCTATGAAATTAGAAATTTAAAAATTAGTCTTTAATTATATTATTATTATTATTATTATTAGCACCACGTCTTACTACCCGTTCGGGTTATACGCACCTTTAATTATACTATGTAACTAATATCCGTTCATAATTGTATTATGTATTCAATATAACAATTATATGAAATTATATGTGAAATATGTATTTTTTTTATTATAATTAAATCTAAAAGAACTTATATTTATTTTTTCATTTCTAGTAATCATTCCCTCTCATTTAAATTATATATCTGTAGTAAGAGCAATATAACCTTTTAGTGTATAATTAAATATTACGTCATTAATAATTCAAACGTCCTACTGTCGTAATGCATTAACTGTACCTCGGCACTTAATATTATAATTAATTCAAATCTGATTAGGTGACGTCAAATACGTCACTCCGAAATCACATGACGTCACTGTAACAAGACGTTATACTGTCACTATTATTTAAATATCTCTAGCCTAGCTACCTCCTCCAACCACAATTAATTATCTTATGACGTCACTGTAAAAAGTACACACTCCTGCAAAATTAATTATTTTATGACGTCACTATACCTGGCACTTAATATTATAATTCATTCAAATCTGATATATAATGTGACGTCACCATACATTTATACACACGGGGTGAAGTCACCATTCAAATATGATATATTATGTGACGTCTAGATGAAATGCATTCCATGACGTCACCATACATTCATACACACGAGGTGACGACAAATACGTCACTCCAAAATCACAATACTACCACTCTCCGTGGCAGGAAAATCGGACATACCGGTGCTAATACTACTATACTGTATAAATAATCTAATATATCAGAGTCATTTAGCCTAGAACTTAGACCAGCCATTGCCGAGATAAGAATCAAATCAAAATATTGTCCTAACACTTAGGCATAGATAACTACCAATAAAAATAACTATGAAGAAAATAAGCACAAAATAATAAATAAACTTTAGAATGAAAATAAATATAAACTTCAAAACACATAATACACATTAAATAAAGAGAAACATGTAAACCAGAAACGTAATCGCGCCACGGTGTAAACATGTGAGAATAACAAACTTCATTTGTTAAAAAAAGATATTTTCATAAACATTAGTGCTTTCTGTTGAAGAAAATACTAACTAGATCTTCATATTTATGATACAGTCCTTATGGTGATATCTAGTAATAATATATAATTAAAAAATTAGATTTGGCTGGTGATGATGGATCGGCCGTGTGAGTATTTTAGCCACTACTTGGCGCGCTAATCTATCAACGCGCTGAGCGTTTAACGGTTAAATACGTATTTACTTTTATATAGAAAAATGGTTATAATTTACCTCAAAGCGTTATTTGTTATTTTGTATTGAGTAACGATGCTATGCTTCCAGGGAGTTTGGAACATCATTTGTTAACTAATAACCCTAGTTTTAAGGACAAACCAACTGAGATTTTTGTTGCTAAAGATGAACTTGCTAAAACACATGAAACTTGATTAGACTGAAAGATTTCAATTTGAAAATGAAAAGGCTGTGGAAGCTTATTACAAGATCACCTTGTTGACAGTAAAAGATAAGAAGCTACATACTATTGGTGAGTTTCTTGTGTAACCATGTTTACTTAATGCTTGTAGTATTGTATTTGGCGATGAAAGCTGTAATGAAGCTGCAAAAATATCAGTCAAACGATACATTAAAACTCAGAATTGGTGAAATGTCTTGATATTTGAAAAATTAAGTACCAGAATAATTAAAGAACTTTCCATTCTTTTCTTTGTGATGAAACAACTGATATTTCCCAGCATTCCCAGTTGCTGTTTTATTGTCGATCTATTGATGGCAAACAATTTATGGAGGAGATATTGTTCTCTCAAACTCTCAAAACAACAACAAAAGCTGTTGATTTATTTCCCACTCTGACTGTTTAGAAGCTAAAATTCTTCCTTAGTAAAATCTGGTTTGCATATGTACTGATGGGCACAAGCTATGACGGGCTGTCAAACTGGTTTTATTCTACTCATTAATGAAAAGAAACCTAAGATAAATGGTTCTCATTGCATCATTCACAGGCAGGCTTTGGCTTGTAAGACTCTGTCTGAATCACTAAGCTCTGCTTTGAATTTGGCAATTAAAACAATAAACTGTGTAAAATCTATTGCTCTGAACACTAAAACTTTTTGAGATTTGGTGTAAGGAGTTGAACAGTGACCATCAAGCTCTTCTTTACTAGACAGATTCTGTTAGTTTTTTAAAGGTAGTATATTTGGTAGGTTGTTAAGTTTAAAGTCAGCAATTGAGATATTTTTGATAAGTGCTGGGGAAGACAATCTGTTTAGAGGGCTCACAGATGAAAAATGCAGTATTTATTTGGCATGCTTAGCAGACTTCTATGAATCTCTTAACTATCTAAATCTGAAGCTACTAGGACAAAAAATATTCTTAAGTCTTATGATGACAATTTAAGCTTTCTCAGAAAATATATTCCTATGGCAATACTATCTCCAGAGTCCTAAACCTCATTTCTCATCTTTTACAGGGCTCAACAATTCCTTGCAGATACAGAAAATCCCCCATTAAATGTGGATAATGAAGTGAAGGGCCTGATTTCAGCACATCTGTTATCCTTAAGTATGAATTTGGAAAGTATTTCCCAGATATTTTTTCGGAGAACTGTCAATTTAACCATTTAATTTGGTAAGAGATTCATTCAACATCAAAATGGACATACTCCCAGATTACCTTCACGAGCAGACCATCAACCTTATATGTGATTTCCAAACAAGAGCAGAATTTTCAAATATGACTGTTTAAGACTTGTGGTTGATCTATCTTATTATGTAGCCACAAGTTGCTTTGGAAGCTGTTGGTGCAATTTTTCTCCACATGCCTCTATGAGAGTCTGGCTCTTCTATACTTGCTTACATCAAATCAAAATATTCACCAAGGCTGGTTGGGGCGAGTGATCTGAGATGTGCATTATCACAATTGACACCAAACATCCCAAAAATTGTCTTCATAAACAAACAGTCTCAGTCCTTTCATTAAGCTGTGCAATAATGAAATCATTAAAGACAAAAAAATTAATAAAAAGTGTACTTGTTTTAAAATATAGTTTTATAACGTTTATATTTTCTTTAAAGTGTCTTTACAAAATTTGTATATTTTCTTAAATGTTTGTAAAAATAAAAGCATTATAAAACAACTCTGAAGTTTGATTTAAATTAATCAATCCAATACCTAAATCACAGTAGGTATATTTCAATAATTATTTGTAAAGCATAGAAGGATTGGGGAACGGGGGTGAGACGTGACTTCTACAACAGTATAAAAGGGGGCATGGACCTAAAAAGGTTGAGAACCCCTGTTCTAGAGAATAGATTAATAAGAAATAAAATTAACTATTTCTTCAAGTCCATTATTGAGGCCTGCTTATTATTAGCACCAGTTTGTTTGATGAAGTCTTTCACATTATAAAACTGGGACATCATTTCGTTAGCGCTTAAGTACTGCATAGACTTCCCCCGCTTACAGAATATTTTTCGTCGTGGGGACGTTTCCAGGCTCTTCCATTTCTTCCTCTCCCTTTTCATTGCTGGACTCCTGCAACCTGATATCGGTGTTGTCGCGGGTGCCTCAAGCTGTGATATCATCTGCTGTCATGTATTTTTCATACCTGAAGTCTGGGGCCAATATCTGTCAACGTTTCCTCGTTGCACAGCTGAGTGAAAGTCAGGGAGACATATGGATGTGCTGTCAATGGGCCAGTCTGTGGTTTAATGGTGAGGCTTAGCGTCTACTGGCGCTGGTTCGTCTGGGTCTGCGGTGAGAGGCACACGGATGGCAGCCTTTTTTGTCAACAAGTGGGTCAAAGTGGGTGTGTCTGAAGCAGTTGGCAATTACCACAGGTCTCACAGCCCTCCAACTAGTGACAATTCTTTCGATGGCCTTGAACACATCCCACTTCTATGATGCCCATGTCAAGTTTTCCCGCCATACTACAGTAGGATCTGGCAAATTTGAATTTTCTTAATTCAAATAGTTGGATTATTCCTCAAAAAATTCTTATTTAAATCACTGGTAAATAATATCATTTAATTCAAATTTTAGAAGGAAATATTTGGAAAATTCAAAGTTTATACAGTATATTGTTAATTTTTTCGAGTTTCTACTCACTTCAAACAAGTAAACAATCTCAGTTAAACTCAAGAATCCTAGGAATGTAAAATACAGTTAAGAGTTATCGACTCATAGTAAAAGAGAAAGCTAGGAATTTTGCACCAGCTGCAAGCAGTTTTCCTAGAATAGAGGATATTTAGTGTATGCTTTAAACACTTTTGTGTGACAGTGCCATCACATGATGCCCAGCATGGAAAAGGGGAGATTTATGTTACTTATCCTGATCTGGCACCTTTGTCTCTCAGTGACAGTAGCTCATTGTCATCTGACAAGTGTAAATTGCAGTGTTTTTATGGTGTCTTAAGAGTGGAACCTGCACAAGCTTAACCTGAACCAAGAAGATTTAAGTGATAAGAGAATTGGGAGAGGGAGTGAAAAAGAAGTGTTATATCACAAAAGAATATGGAATACGGCCAAACACTTCATTAACTTATCTTAAAAAAGAAAGAATATCATCATGGAGAGTTGGTTTCACTGAATCTCAATTAGATGTCAAAGACAACCTTTTAATGTGATCAGTGAAATTAAAGATTTTTTTAACTGTGTCCAGAGAAGAAAGCTACATGTGTACAAACAGTTTGGATACACATTGGATTTTTGATTTTCTTTAGATATCCCTTGGACTTCGAATTAAATAGGTTCTACTGTACTTATAAGCATCTCGCTGTACTTAACCTTCACATGCTGGATTATCCCCTGGTCCAGAGGCTGAAGCACGCTGGTGTTCTTGGTCAGGTACAACAGCTCGATGTTCCTGAGTGTGTGGAGAGCAGTATGTGTGGTACAATTGATGACGAAGAGCATGACTTTCCTATTTGCAGTGCCCATCTTCATAGAATGTGGAATACGAGATAAATGTGTGTTAGACTGAATTATCCATTAGAAGAAATGATTGGAAGAAAAATTGATATTTTGATGGCGAGTGATGGTAGCCCGTCATCGTGGTCAGGTGTGGATTAATGGATAAGAGAGAGTCAGGGAGCAAGCTTAATCCTAATCCCAACTTCTAAGCTGTTTGTGAGCTAGTAGGAGTTTGTTTCATCTAGACTTCAATGGGTATGAATGAAAATAGGCATTCATAGAATTATTTTAGTTGTTGGTTATGAGCTTGTGGAGGGTGAAGACGAGAATGTGTTAATGGAGTCTTGGAATGTGCTAAATGAATTCTTAAATGGATGTGGACTGGATACCCAAAGAGAGAATTCAGAGTGTTAGGAGGGTATGGTGATGACAAGGTAAACGAGAATGGTAATAATTTAGTGAGTCCGTGTTTATAAGGGATTTTTTTGGTGTTGAACACATGGTTTGGTTTAAGTACAAAGCTATTCACTTATATAAATGGCAAAGGTCAATATAGTTGATTGATGATGTGGTGTTTTGATGAGAGACCTAGTTTAGCTAAGAATGCCGGGGCTTTTCATGGAGCTGAATGTGGAATGGTGATATCTTTAGTTGAATTGTTTTAATTTTGTGAGGAAGCAGCAGCACAAGAGAACTAAGCAAGCAAAAGTGAAAATAGAACTTTACAAGAGCACGAGTGTAGTGTAGAAATAAATGCTAATGGTATGGACAAATTTTGGAACAGAATTAAAGAGGCCATAGTTGAGTGTGCAAATTTTTATTATTATTTAGCACCAGGTCTTACTACCATTTCAGGTTATACGCTTTAAGTACTAATTACGCTAATGGTTTAGGAATTGGGAAGGTTTAATTAGAGGAAGCGAACCCGCATTTGCGTGGAAGGAGAGTGGAAAACCATTTAGGAAAAACCACCCCCAGTTCACCCGACCAAGATTCGAACCTCGATTTCCCCATCCTCAGCAGTCAAGCTCAACACGACTAGCGCGTTAGCCAACTACACCACCGAGGCAGGTGAGTGCGCAAAAGATGTGTGTGGAATTTCGGTGGTGGGAAACTTAAAAAAAAATGGTAGAATGAAAGATGGCGTGAGAGAAAAGAAAGATATGTACAAACAAATAAGTGCTCTGAAGAGTGAAACACAACATAGGAATCGTGGGACATAAAGTGAAAAGGATGAATGCAAAGAAATTATTAAATGAGAGTAAGGAGCAAATGAAATTAAGAGGATGATTTTGAAGGAAATATGAAGCTGTATGGAAGTGGGTAAAGAATGAAATGAGTAGTCCAAAAAAGGCCTATAACATTCAGAATGAACGTGGTGAGATGATTTGGGATGAAAACTGTATAAGAAAGCAATGGAGGTGAACAATTGTGTAGCGAAAAAGTAGTAGAAAATAGGGAAAATATGAGTGAAAAATTAATGAGGCTGAGGTTTTAAAAACTATTGAAGTGTTAAATAATGGTAGAGATGCATGTGTAGAAGAAATAATAAAGTGAACTTGAACTGCTTGTGTGCGGAGGCATGGAACTACTTACCAGATTGTGTGAATTGTTCGATGTGTGCATTGAAATTTAGAATATTTCACTGTTCCTTTGTATGAAGTTAAAGACAATAAGCGTGACTAAGGGTCACTTTCAATGTCAGGTTATGTCAAGGATAAATTATAACCTCAGCTTAACACGTTTATTACCTGTTTCAATGTGTTAAGTTATCACATAGCCTGAGCTTAAACTTCAGGTTTAACTAACTTGAAGGTGTAGAGGTTAGTGAGTAAACCTTAAGCTAATTACCATAGAGAACAACATGGCCACCACTCAGCTGACTGTTTAAAACATTCCAATGTGCGTTGGATTTAGTTAAAATAAAGTTTAATTATTATTTGACTCGGATATTTATGATATGCTGGAGTGTTTTAACATGCATAAATAATAATAATAATAATAATAATATTTAGCACCGTGTCTTACTACCCGTTCGGGTTATACACTTTAAGTACTAACTACGCTAATGGATTAGGAATTGGGAAGGTTGAATTAGAGGAAGTGAGCCCGCATTTGCGTGGAGGGAGAGTGGAAAACCATTTAGGAAAAACCACCCCCAGTTCACCCGACCGAGATTCGAACCTCGATCTCCCCATCCTCGGCAGTCGAGCTCAACACGACAAGCGCGTTAGCCAACTACGCCACCGAAACGGGTAACAAGCATAAAGATCCTACATTTTGAATAAGATATAATAATTATTTTCAAGTACAGTAAGTCCTGCTAGAACGTTGTTTGGTTACAACGTTGTTAATAATCTGTGACCATTTTTTTACATAACGTCCATTATTGGGTACAGCGTTGTTTTTCAGCTGAACACGCGCCAAATGTCAACTGCCTGGTTCCCGTCTGTGTGGGCCTAATAAGCCTGAGTCATGCAGGTCACGTCAGATATTTCTACCCCCCCCCCCCCCCCCCCCCCCCCCCCCCCCCC
>CABFVZ010003185.1:0-10582 GCA_902151445.1 Timema monikensis
GTGTAATGGTAGGGTGATTGTGAGATGAAATGAAGGACCTACAGTTTAACGTGGAATCCGAACCACGGTGGAGGCCTGGCATTGCACACATTCACAAGATGTCTTGTCAGAGGTTAAGGAAGGGTTTGGTAATCAGATAAATCTGTGCCAGGTCCGAGGATTGAACCCCGGACCCCAGCATAGAAGTCCGACACCTTACCCCTAGACCGCCAGGTCACCCGTTGATTAAATCACCTTAAACAAAACCACAAATACTTGAGATGATTCAGGATGGTTGAGTGGGGGAATATTGCATGTAAAACCAAATATTTTTTTTTCGATTCCCGGTAAAGGTTTTAATTTTCCACTCAAATTTAATTGGATTCAACTATCAGTACTGACCCTGTGGATAATCCTCACATATCAGTGTGTGATACACATGAGTTAGGTATGCTATGTTTGTTTTACTATCCGTACCGGCCATACGCATATATTTACACTAATGCGGTTCGGACGATAAAGGCACCGTTTAAATTAAAGTGACTCGCATTTGCGTGGAGTGAGACTAAAAGACCATTTATAAAATAAAAATTCCCCTTCACCCATGTGGGATTTTAACCATAACAACCTCGTGACCGGTAAACCAGACTATATGAGCTTGATGTCTTGATGTTTAGTCCTCTTTCTCACCAGCATGGGTAATTAATTGTAACACTTTTTAAACTGTAAGTATGATTTCCTGAAATAAACCATACCAGTGATCACGTGATCTTTTTCGTTCTATTAAACTGTTTATTACGGGATGGTTTAAGGAATAAATAATTGGATTTTTGATGGTTTGAATGAAGAAGAAAATGGAGGAAACTTTAAAATATTTCTGCTGATGAAGATTAAGTCATTTTAGAAGGAATTGAATGCCCTGATAGCAACCCCAATATAGCCATTCCCTAAGCAATGCTGCATTACTGGGCTCTATGTCACTACCAGACGGTTTAGAAACGATGTTAAGATAATTGAGTTTGATTTACTAAGGATATAAGCTTTAATCGAATTACCAAAGAAGAACAGAAAGTCTTCACAAGACGAGGTCCTAAATCAAGCCAAAGGTTTCTTCTGCGTGATATTCTTTGCTCTCTTGGTTAAATTAGTAATAGACCTTACTATTTTAAGCTATATCTGTGCTCATCTCATCGAACAAGTTTAAATATCCGATCATGTCCTATTTAATAGTATTCATATTATCCCCCTGTTTCAAACCCAACAATACATTAGGTTACAACTACCTAAAGTTTCATTAATTATTCAAATAACAAATGAGTTTGCAAAAAAAAACTTTGATAACTTCTAAGCTCAACGAGCGTGTGAATTGCCACACTACTCTGTTTGGTCTATAGGTTCTATGACCATGTGAATTGTCACACTACTCTGTTCAGTCTATAGGTTCTATGACCATGTGAATTGCCACACTACTCTGTTCGGTCTATAGGTTCTATGACTATGTGAATTGTCACACTACTCTGTTCGGTCTATAGGTTCTATGACCATGTGAATTGTCACACTACTCTGTTCGGTCTATAGGTTCTATGACCATGTGAATTGTCACACTATTCTGTTGATATATAGGTTCAATGACCATGTGAATTGACACACTAATCATTTTGGTCTATAGGTTCTATGACCATATGAATTGTCACACTACTCTGTTTGGTCTATAGGTTCTATGAGCATGTGAATTGTCACACTAATCTGTTTGGTCTGTAGGTTCTATGACCATATGAATTGAAACACTAATCTGTTTGGTCTATAGGTTCTATGACCATATGAATTGTCACACTACCCTGTTTGGTCTATAGGTTCTATGACCATGTGAATTGTCACACTATTCTGTTGATATATAGGTTCAATGACCATGTGAATTGACACACTAATCATTTTGGTCTATAGGTTCTATGACCATGTGAAAAGTCACATTATTCTGTTTGATCTATAGGTTCTATGGCCATGTGAATTGACACACTAATCTGTTTTGTCTATAGAGTCTATGACCATGTGAATTGTCACACTGATCTATTTGGTCTATAGGTTCTATGACCATGTGAATTGTCACACTTATCTGTTTGGTCTGTAGGTTCTATGGCCATGTGAATTGACATACTAATCTGTTTTGTCTATAGAGTCTATGACCATGTGAATTGTCACACTGATCTGTTTGGTCTATAGGTTCTATGACCATGTGAATTGTCACACTAATCTGTTTGGTCTATAGGTTCTATGACCATGTGAATTGTCACATCATTTTGGTCTATAGGTTCTATGACCATGTGAAAAGTCACATTATTCTGTTTGATCTATAGGTTCTATGGCCATGTGAATTGACACATTAATCTGTTTTGTCTATAGAGTCTATGACCATGTGAATTGTCACACTAATCTGTTTGATCTATAGGTTCTATGACCATATGAATTGAAACACTAATCTGTTTGGTCTATAGGTTCTATGAACATGTGAATTGCTATATCACTCTGTTTACCCATAAAGGATGTGTTGAGCATGTGCATTTTTACATCCAGGATGTAGCCATATAATTACACTAATTTAGCAGTAATTTGGGAGGTTGAATTTAGAAGAAATATACATGAATTAGCGTGTAGTGAAAGTGGAGAACCATATATGAAATAACATCTTAGATCAGGTCCAAAAGATGCCCAAACCGGGCCTATTACCAGGGAAACAACCCCCCCTCCCCCACCTCTCTCACTTTGTTACACTCGTTTCAAGTGGTGGCAGAACATTATTTGTTTGGAGGGGCAGTTAGCAGAAATTAAAATAAGATTTTTGAGGGGTGTCACCCCCAAACAAAAGGGGCAGAATGGTTACTCTTCTCCACCAAATGTCTAGAAATTATTTATAGTGGACCTCACTTGGATTTTTTTTTAATTAGACTCATCTAATTTTCTATAAGCTATTTGGAGTGGTCTTTGTATGTCTCTATAGGCTTTTTAAAGTGGTTCGCACCCATATTAAAAAGCCTACAGGGACATCCAAATTTCAAATGTGTGTACATATATATAAACTAGACTGCTTCAATTGGTTCTCCTACATAAAAAAAATTAAATTTGAATGCTCCTACAAGTTATTGAGAATGTTCTACTAAAGAAAATTTTTGAAAATTGTATACCTCTATAAACTATATTGAATGGTTCTTTTTAGAAAATGTTTGAAAGTTAGATTCTTCTAGAAGCTATTTGAAATCATTGTCCTCCCATTATAATTTGAATGTCCCTTAAAGCTATTTAAAGTATTCATAGCCTATTATAGATTTTATTTGAAGTGGTCTTTCCCCAGCAAATTTTTGAAAATTGGTTTACTCTAAAAGCTATTTGTAATTTGATTTAAGGTCATCTTTATCTTCATATTCAAGGATATCAGAAAGGAATGAAATAAATCTAGAGTGGAGCAAGTTTATTCTAGTCTTGGGTAATAGTCTATAATATCAGAGGGAAGGGAAATAAATCTAGAAGGGGGGCAAGATTATTCCAGTCAAAGAGGGTGAAAATTATTATTTTAGTTCCACGTCTTACTACCCGTTCTGATTATATACGTATTTACAAATTACGCCATTGGTTTTAGGAATTAGGTAGACTATATTTAGAGGAAATGTACCCACATTTGTGTGGAAATATGTTGAAAAACTATATTTTAGAAACCACTCTCAGTTCACCCGGCCGAGATTTGAAAATTGATCTTCCCGTCATAATCAGTCTAGTCTACTGCAAGAGTAGTGTCTTAGACCACGCGGCCACTGAAGCGGGTGACAAATTATTTCCAGGGGGACATGCCCCCCCTACTTTTTTCCTCTTCCACTGCTCAACTTAGGTGTGTACATTTTTCTAAACTTTATCACGGTTACACACAAAAAAAGATGTTGTAAACGAAAATTATTACATAGCTGAACACTGAATAGTTAAATTCTTGATGAAATAATTAAAGGTGATTTAGTGCTCGAATCTCTTTGTGTGACGAATTTAGCGTTAGTATAAAACTATAAGCTTTAAACTGTGAAACACTGGACCAGACTGGACCGAACCAAGGATATAATTGTGACATATGACAGTAACTTCCATCGTGGGAAACCGCAGCGGAAGGGCTGGACATACACTAATCCTTAGTATGGACAGGTAGTTTAATTTGTATTTTCTTACATTTTCAACAATTTTACTTTCTCTAGACACCTCGGAGAGAAAGTATTGTGATCGTCAAAAAAATAGGAATAAAAATTTTGACAAAATTTCAACGTTTCATGGCCCCCTGAAACAAAAAAAAAATTGTTTTCGAGACGCAGTCAGTATATCTGTACCTCGGGCTAGAGCTGAAACTATTTTACAAATTTGTCTATAAGGTCACCCCAAGGTGTTTTTGGAATTAGATGTCTAACCCTAAATTTAAGGGTAGTTTTCTGAAGGACACAAAGAGAACAAATCAATTTTCTCGAAATTTGCTCTAACGATTTTGATTAAATGTTGGTGACCTGGTGGTCTAGGGGTAAGGTGTCGAACTTCTATACTAGGGGGCGGGGTTCAATCCTCGGTCCCGGCACAGATTTATCTGATTACCAAACCCTTCCTTCACCTCTGACAAGACATCTTGTGAATGTGGGGAATGCCAGGCCTCCACCGTGGTTCGGATTCCACGTTAAACTGNGCGTAAGTGCGTATAACCCTAACGGGTAGTAAGACGCGGTGCTAATAATAATAATAATAATAATAATAATAATAATAATAATAATAATTAAATGTTATATCTATACACTGTTTACTATCATAAAGAAGATGGCAATTCTAATTTTATCATGAAAATAATTTGAGGGTAAGTTACATAAAGGAACTTTTCCAATTTTCATCATTTTTCCGTAGTTATTTGAGATATGAAATATCTTATATTTTAAAGTTGTTGTACTACTAAAGGTACAAATATTATATTTGAGATATATTTTTATAAAACCAATAGTTTCTGAGCTATAACCAAATATATATATATATATATATATATACATATATATATATATATATATATTTAATTCAGGTTTTTAAAAATGAATTTGATTCTTATGCTCTTTGGTGGACAGAGAGGTTTTTCTTTTCATAATATTTTTCTAACAGTTTTCCTAGTTCCTAATGCCAAAGAATAAGTAACAGTGTATATTAATTCATCTATGATCGTTGGTGTAATGTTTCTACAACAATGTACAACCCGATTATTTGGTTTTATAAATATTACGAGTTTTTAGGAAATGTATATTTTAAGATAAAAGAGAGAGAAAATCTGTGCGGTGCACGTACCATTTATTTACAACTTGTGAATCCCCTTACCGGGACTTAGCGGTAAACTAGACTGTATTATATGTACATATAGTCTGCGTGCTTATTGGTGCTGGTAGACCTTATGTTAAGCGTTAAAAAAAAATACAAGTAGTATTTTTTAAATATTTAGCTAACAATTCAAACATACAATAATGTTATTTTATTACCTAACGTATCATAATGTTCACCAACTAACATTAAGTATTATTTTAATTACTATTTTTAATGATATTATGGACAAAGGAATCTTATTACATCTATGATGTCAAAGGAATCTGTATATATTTATTTGAATTTAGTGTAAATGTTATTTTGTGAAATCTTATATTTTTAACAATAGTGAGAATATGTGAGGAAATCTGGTAAATAGGAATGAGATCAATATTTACCAAGATAAAGAGAAATAACTTGAGTTTAAACGGTAATTATATTTACTTTGATTGCTAATAAATAGTCGTTCCCGTTTATTTAATATGTATATTTTGTAAAGGAGATATTCATGGGTAACTATAAAGTTAAAGGAGTAGAAAGTTAAATGGTTTGATAATTGTTAACGAGCATCACACCATAAATAAATAAATGGTACGGCCCAATCGTACATTCCCACTCGTATAATTAAAGCTAGGAACAAAATTTAAAAAATTGTTTAGAGTTAATTATATAATATATAATTCAGATTTTGTTAGTTATTTAAATATTTTTTTACATAAATTGTTGTAATCATTTTTTAGAAACAAGAGCAAAATTTTAATAAACCGTAATTTGTAAGCTACCCTTATTCCAAAAATGAGTAACAAGTGTTATTTAACTTATTACACACTCCCTAAATATATATGATCCAAATCGTAATATACATTCTTGTTTTAAAGTTGTATTTATTAAAATAAAATTTTATAGATACGAGTAAAATCCAAATCCCATTTACATATCTGGAGGTATGACAATATAATATTCATGATCAAGTATGAACAAAATCCACAAACCTGTTTGGTCTTTCGCCTTTTTTGAGTTTGGGAGCACATTAACGTCAATATATATAGTAATATTGAGGTCGAAAATGATAAAGATACCAATATTCTTTCAATGATAACCATTATACCATTTATAATAGAAATACCTAAATGTTTACAATGGGATATGTAGTATAGAATATTATATAGATAAAAAACAAAATAGCTTAAGGAACAATAAGAATATAATGTATGTAATAAATTAAGCTTTTCCATGATGGCCGGCTACAGCGTGCAATGCTCGTTCATTTATTCAATTTTCTGCGTAGCTTTCTAACGCGTTGGCTTTAAAGTACAAGCCTTTGTCATTTCAAAACCGTGGGGATGTGTTGAAAATGCTCATCAAATTGAGAAACATATCTGACAAAATCATGAAACAAGGGACATTCAAATTAATGGAATAGGTGCATATGGCATTGCTATAGAGAATATTATAACTATAATAAAAGTAAAATATTAACAAACATTTTAATTTATTTTAAATCTGTTAGTAAGAACTTACATTGTTTTATTTTGAGTGATTCACTGAAAAAAAATTAATTTAAAGTTGTATACTATAAATAGAGTAGTATCAGGTGCTTTCAAACAACTAAATATTGGTTTTGAAAAGAAAAACTTTTCTGCATTTATTTAGCAAAGATATATCACATTGTTTGACTCAACTTTTCTTTACAAGTGTAAATTAAGAACGTTATGAATATATTTGATAGTACAATTAATTTAAATATATTAAAGTTAAGTCATTTAAATTAGATTTGAACAAAATATGCTAAAGTTTGGTTTTTTAAATTAGGGAAATATTAAACGATATAAACCCACGATTTCATCTATATTTCTATAACTATGATGACATAGTAATTTTAAGAAAAGTAGGATAAAATATATATCAAACATGTAATGTAAACTCTAAAAAAAAATGAGAGAGAGAGAGAAAGAGAGTAGAAAATGGAAAATAATAAAGAGATAGATAAAAACATTATTTTAAACACAAAACTATTTTTAAAAAACTCACTTTTTGATTGCTAATTAACGGTAACAATGACTTACATCAAGCTAGATAATACCTATAAGAATATTAGCTTTATCATCATTTTCAGGGAGTAAATATTAATGTCAACAAAAACTCTGTTCATAAGGACACATTAATATATTAAATTACAGATTTTATCTCGATTGTCATCAATGATTATATATAAATGTAAGATGGTGGTTGCTAATCACTTCAAACTATTACTTGAGTACCTGAGCATTAAAAGACAAACAAACCAAAGAACAAATAGATAATATCAAGCAAGAGACATCTTTAAGGAACGTATGTAACAAAAGAGTAAAATGTAGGTATTTACTAATTTTGATAGAAGGCTATTTCCAAAAATGGATATTTTTTTCCACCAAAATCTTACTACCCTCTATATGGTAGGAACAAGTGGCTGAAATACTAATGTGACTACACTGAGTCCGCTTAATATAAACTACTTAGTCTTGAATATGAATAAAATAATACGCTATTTAAATAATCTATAAAGTGCTATTTACTTTATTTTTGTGTATAGTAGAAAGTTTCTGTGATATTATTATTATTATTATTATTATTATGACAGCGTGTAAATATGAGTTGTACTGTCGTTGGCAGTCTATGAATGTATTCAGCAAATGAACAACTCGGGAAAGTAGGCTGTCGGAGACCAGTGGAGCCTAGGGCAATACTAAAAATCGTAGCACCCCCCTTACCTCTACAACCACCCTTCCCGACTCTTCTCATACACGTAACGAAGGGTGTAAGGGGACAGGGGTGGGGAGAAGTCGTAAGGGGCAACTGAATACCCCTCAGGGTTTAAAAGCTTTTAGTGAAATAATTGTGAATGCAAACTCTTATAGACATTACGTTGGCGCCGGGGTTGTTGTTTTTTTGTCTGCCCTCATGTGTTTGTGTCTATGCACGAATACATGCGCGTGTTTGTCTCTGTGTACAAATACATGTATACACACTTACATGAGCACCCAAGTCGAGGTAATATCTCGTGTAATGGTACAGTCACTTACAATCAAGAGACTGATATGAATGTATAGACCAAACTAAACAGGCTTGGTAAATTTATGCAAACTATTAAATAATATAACGATATGAATCCTCTAAAGCTTGATGGTGAAATTTTTCACCCATGTTAATTACATGTATTAGAATAATATTTTTGAGAGTCCTTATACAAGTTGTAACAATTACTTTTTAGGTCAACTACTAGATATGGTTCATTTTCTTCCATGATAATTAGTAAATTTATGCTGCTTATGGTCTGAAAGAAATAGGGTATAATGAAGTGAACTGAATAGAACTAGCTTAATATGAAGCTAGGTGGAGTACTTTTGTAAGTACAGTGATCAACTTTCGTGTTCCCAATGAAGTAGAGTAAGTAATATTGCTTTAGGTTATGTATTTACTGTGCCTGTGTGCTCTTGTATGTGCCTAAAACTCTAATTTTAATATAAAATGTCTATAGTATTCCTAGAGGTTAAACAAGTATATATGGCTTATCCATTTTGGCTTTTTTTTCCCCCCGCATCTCACTACCTATCCATTATAATCACGTATAAATAAAATACTTTATTAGTGATGAGGAAGGTAGAGTTTATAGGAAATGCACCGATATTTTCGTGAAGGGAAAACAATCCCGAGTACACACGACTGGGATACCAGCAAAACATACCATGTGATCTTGTTGAGTCCATTGACCCACCGATATGGATATTTGGTTCTACTTATGAACTGTCGCTGAAACTATAACTAATCTAAAGTCAGTTACAAAACCAGCCAATCTGAAGAAATGTATCACATGGGTCTGTACAAGTTATACAGTGAGATCCAAAAGTAACGCAACCCTGTTTTTTCAACGACGTTTCTCGCAGAACATGTAAAATGAACAAGTTGTTTGTATGTATGGCAATTGGCAACCCTGTGATGTTGGCCAGGTGTTGTCCAGTCCATGTGACCTTGAGATGTACACTAGGTCCAGCCAGTTGAACTACAGCATTTGAAGTGTAAGATGAGTTTTTCACGAGCAGAGCGAGTGTTCATTTTGGAATATTATTTTAAAGCCAATTCGTACATGGAATGCCAACAATCATTTGTGCGTAGTTTTCCAGAATCACGCATGCTGAATAAATTAACACTATGCTGAATTGTGTACAGTTTTTATGAAACAGGCAGCGTGAGGGAAAAGAAGTGCTCTGAATGGTCTTTAAGTCAAAATTTGAATGAGGTTGGGCAGTTCTTAGAAAGGTCACCCAGGAATTCCCTAAGAAGATTATCACAGCAGAATTGATTGAGGTATGGAACAACGCAGAGGTGTAAGAGGTGGCTGAAACTCGTGCCTTACAAAATTCCCACAGTTCAAGAACTCAAGGAACCAAACAAAGCGAAAAGATTGCTATACTGTGTATGGTTCCGAGAACTTGTGACCATGACAATGCTGGCTGAGTTTTTTTTTATCTTGTGATTTCTAAGGTTTTGTGGTCACCTCGTTCTCCAGACTTAACGCCACCTAATTTTTTTTCTGTGGGGTTACTTTAAATAGATAGTGTATGCAAACAGCACTCGAAATTTGGCTAAACTGCAAACCAACATTGAGAGGTGCATTGCAACCATACTAAAGACAATGATTTGTCGTGTGTCTATAAATATGGTTAAACTAGTGAATTTGTGTTAAAGAGAAGGAGAATCACACTTTCAACACCTTCTGTGATTTCTTTATGGTTTATTGTTTGGTTTACATGGCTTACATTAGATGTATATATTATATGGCAAAAAATAATAAGTATTTTCTTTAAGTTGCGTGACTTTTGGTTCATCCTGTATAGTCTTGGGGTATAAAATGAGGGACAGAACTATTCCATGGGATGCTCTATTGCAAGTCATCCAGTACCTCTACGCTTTATTTTATTTTATTAAAACCCCTCAAAAAGTTTTATTCATATTAAACTAACCTAAAAATGGCATAAAATGACCAAAGTTCAGTATTATGATTAAAAAATAAATAATATATGTTAGATGTATAAATCGTTTTAATTTTATCACATAGTTCAACCATTTAAAGGTGTAAATTACTATCTGAATATACATCGAGATAGAGTTTGAATATGACGCCAAGTTTAAATTATAAAAGCCAAAGAGAATATAAGAGTTGACTATATATATTATATAACTATGTGTGTATATATATATATATATATATATA
>CABFVZ010003185.1:10792-24432 GCA_902151445.1 Timema monikensis
TATATATATATATATGAGTTTCTTTACCTTCATATGTTCGCTTATAACTAAGGAACTAATGAATCGATTCTAAAGAAATTATTAATCGATTTAGATGAGATTACAAAAAAGTATCTAAATATTTTTCAGATATGTCTAAACGATTAATCATATAGCTGGTAGACTGATAAATTATTATAATACACTTTTTCTTAATATTCTGTCTTAAATCACGCAAAAAATTGTTATATTCTATGAAAATAATGTACTATTGAATATATTAAGCTTATTAATTTTTTAAATTCAATCACTAAGGGAAAATATTCACTTCAACTCCAAGGAGAGATTAAATAATAAATTTCCACCCTAAATCATGTAAAAAATCATAGTTTAGTTTAATTTGTTCTTTCGTAATATAGCTATTTGATAAAATGACTTAAATTTTCCAAACAACATGATCACATAGTCTAGTTTACTGGTATTGGAGAGGTAGGGGCTCGTATCCCACCAGGGTGTATTCTCACTAAAATGTTTTGGCATTTTATCTAAGCTCTACCTTCCTCATCACTGATTATTATTATTATTATTATTAGCACCGCGTCTTACTACCCGTTCGGGTTATACGCTCTTACGCTAATGTGTAATGGTAAGGTGATTGTGAGATGAAATGAAGGACCTACAGTTTAACGTGGAATCCGAACCACGGGGGAGGCCTGGCATTCCCCACATTTACAAGATGTCTTGTCAGAGGTGAAGGAAGGGTTTGGAAATCAGATAAATCTTTGCCGGGACCGAGGATTGAACCCCGGCCGCCAGCACAGAAGTCTGACACCTTACCCCTAGACCGCCAGGTCACCATCACTGATTATTGTGTTAAAATGCGAAGATAAAGAGTAAATTAAAATTACCTATGTAATACCACACACACACATATATATATATATTTATTTATTTGATTTACCTCTACATTTTTATAGTTAACTATTCAGATACTCAATGATTTATCATAATAAAAGTAAGCTGACACACCAGAGTAGCAAAGGATGTAATAATATAGTTAAAAGATTGGCTGTGTGTAAATGATATAACTTCAAAACAAATAAATATTTAATAATTACATGGGGAAACTAGATGTGTGCACATAGAACTTATGTCTCTATATGTGTCCATTATGTAGTCAGAGCTTAAATACTTTATCCACTTCCTAACCACTGCGGGTAGCTCCAAAACAAAGAAATGTAGACAGATTAAATGTGACATTGTCATACCTAGTTTAAGAAACCTAATTGTATGAACCTTAAAATTATATCTCTACTTTTGAGACATATTATACCACTGGTTCAAGTAGCTCATAAACTAAGAAACATAAAAATCTGAGGTTGGATTTAATTAAGTAAACCTTAGGCTTTTTACCTCAGGCATATTTTTTATTAAATATTACACATTGTGAGCTTGATGGCTTAAATCATGCATTCACGGGTGTAGGTGACGCCAAAATAAAGAGTCCTATAAATATTAGTATTTGCGTAAGGACTTGGAAACATCATTATATGTACTTTACATTAGTTTTTTTTAATAAAAAGCTCAAACAGATTTATCTGTACATTTACATAAATTGCGATCCTATTGTGTCTTAAATTATGAGACCGCAGTTCGAGAAACTCAAAAATCAATAAACTTAGAAAACTCAAACAAACTTGGCTTAGCTTAGCTTACGTACAGTACTTTGTGTAATGACATGCTGTTCACCTTAGGCGTATTTGATTTACTTTTACATATATTCATAGATTTACGTCTTAGAGCGCTTGACAGGGTGATTCCAAAACCAAAATAATAAATTGAACCTGAATATATGAGCCACAATCATTTTTTTTTACTTGTAGACAATATATTTATTTATTTCGAATATGATACCTTACACCCCTTGTAAACGTGCTTGGGGAGCTTGTACAATAAGAAAAAATAATAACTTAATTTTGGCATAGGGTGTATTTTTGAAATTAATACATTAATTGACGTAATCTTTTTTATTTTGCTAACATCACATCTTACCACCCATTCGGGTTACACGCCTTGATGTAATCAACCGTTTGACCAATCGTGAGGCTACCATTAAAATCAACACACACACACATATATATATATATATATATATATATATATATATATAGAGAGAGAGAGAGAGAGAGAGAGAGAGAGAGAGAGAAAGAAAGCCCTAGCTTTACACACTACTAAGAATATCGATAGTGTAAAACCCCAACATGCTCAGACGCGGTGATAAAAATTTATATATATTTATTTGCACACATATTAAAAGAATACATTATCTGAAAATATGAAATATTATACATCGACTCAGGTGACTAAACAATCAATAAACATTGAAAGCGGAAACTAGGCGTAGCCTTACGTACTTTGGATAAATTTAGTTTACGCTTTTAGACATATTTCGAGACTTATGTCTTAAACTCTCTAAACAATGTGTGGGTAACTTCCAAAAAAAATCGGAAATTTGGTATAGCTACCTAAGTCTACTATTACTTTTAAGTATATTACCAGCCTGAAAACTTAAATCTTGGGAATACCGGTTTGTGATGTTAAAAATATATACAATATTGTTAGCTATCAGTGTGTACAGTTGAACAAAATAGTGATTTGATTTATTTCAATATTTCTTAGACTGTCGCCAATAAAAAGTTTCAACTTCTAATGCAAATACATTTTTAAGACCACACATGCCGGGCACTTGCAGCTAATATTAAATATTAGTTTTTTTTAAGTAAATAGGTCAAAACTATTTTTACTTTCATAATTTAAAAAGTTATTTAAAGGGTATATTTGGTATAATCGAATCTCATAGACTTAGCTTGTTGAACTAGTTAATTTCAAATTGGTCGATTAGTTTAAAAGGAATAAGGACTTAGTCATAAAAATAGTGGAAACTATACATTCTAAATGGATCTCAGCTATGACCCATTATGTATAATCTATATTTTTATAAACACCAAATCGGAATTTGTTAAGAAATTCAACCAAAAATATAGGTTTACAAAAGTGAGTTTTTTAAAGTGAATATAATACACCACGTGTGGAAAAAAACAAACATCAAAACTTCTTTTGTCTAAAAAAAAAAAGTGTAGAGGTCACATGATTTTTTTTTTCATTGCAATATGTATTTTCCATGTTCGGGTTTTCAGTCCATTTGATGAAGAACTTATGTTTTGATATATCTACAGGCCCTCGAGCAAAACAGTATCCCCTCCCTCACCCATAGCACGTGATTCTAGTTGTTGAAGGTTTGCCGGTTGCGAGGGGGTAGCTTACAATAATAAGTTAGAAATCTAAACATGTCACCGACATGAGTGTAGGTGAGGAGGGGTTGGAAGGGGGATAGTGGTGAACACACACAAAAACACACACACACGTTAGTCTACACAATGCCCACACTTTTAATCGCATGGGAACGAAGGTTGTTTGATGTATTGCACGATAAGTGAAGATTTGTGTGGGCCCATCCATTCTTCTTGAGTTGATTATGGGGGGAAATTTGCCCTCCTCCCCCCAAAAAAAATAATTATTTTTATTGCTTCTTTCTCATATAGAGAAAATATTGTAATGATTAATAGTTTCTACCTAGAGATTTTGATGTGTCACTCTGAACACAAAAAAAGTGTTTATTTCAAACATGTCTCTCCAAATATCTGTATGTCCGTCCTAGAGGCTACATTCATGTCAGGGAGTGTTTTAAACGAAAATAATAAATGAATATATGGATTTTTTTAAATAGGCCTACTACTTAAAGGTATTTTACTAATTACATATTAAAAAATCAATAGTATGGTGCACCGCACAGACTTTCTCTTTTATCTTAAAATAAATACATTTATTTAAAACTCGTAGGATTCGTTAAACGAAATCATTTATATTTTTGCTGAAACGCTCCACCAAAGATAGTAAATTAAATAATATACACTTTTACAGAAACATTGAGAAAGTGAGAAGATCTTTGTCTATCAAAAAGCATAACTATATAATATACTAATAATCGTCAAATAGCTACATACAAAAATTAGTCTTATAACTTAAAAATTAATGGGTTTATGCAAATATATTCCGAATAAAAGATTTTATTTTAAATAGTACTTAATACACCTTTACAATGATAAGTTATTTCGTATCTTAAATAATTGTGGAGATATGATCTAACTAAAAGGGTTTTCTTATATCAAATAAATAGCCTAAAGTCATTATTATGAGAAAATTAGATTTTTCCTTCATTTTTAAAAAATTCTTAATAATACTTGGATGCCAAATTTAACTAAAATCTTTTTAGATGATTTGATTAAAATCGATTTTTTTTTTCACTTTTTGCCCTTCAGTAAACTAATCTTAGTTTTAGGGATAGATATCTAACTCAAAATTTCTCAACGAGTGAACTTTATGAAAACCGTAGGTACCTGGTTTTAACCTGATCGGTAAAGTGGTTTAGGTTCTAGGCCAAGATACAGACAGACAGACGGCATCGAGAACATCACTTTCTCGGTTTCATTGGAAAACATTTATCAAAATATCGCGTCAGATTTTTTGACTATAAAAACCTCTCTCTTTCCGAGGGCTCGATCATAAGTAAAAGTATTTAAAATCACACGTTTTTAACATATTTTGTCCAAAAAATGTGTCTAAATAGTTTTTAATGTGATTAACCAAATGTTGTGTGCTTTTTAAGGCTTAACAGAAAGGAGTCTATAAACTATACACTAGATAGGAATTCATTATTATATTGTTACAAAAGTCTCTATTCAACTTAACCTGACCAAATGCCATTAAATTTATTGGCTTAAAATAAATGTAATGTAACCACTTATAGATAACTTTCCAATAAGTAATGGATAAACACCGTCAAAGAGATTTTTACACAATTTATATTTAATATTTAAGCCCTTCAAGGTTAAGTAATATATATTATTATACTATTTTTATTCATAAATTCACTTGTTTAATACTTTTAATTAAAAAATTCATATAATATGCAAAACAATTAATTTGCTAAGTAAATAAGCTAATGATGTTTCAATATAGTTCTATCAATTTTTAAATAACTCTTGATGATATTTACTAAATTAAAATATACTCCAACATATTTATCATTATTGTGATATGTATAATCCGAGTAGGAACAGAATTTAGTGGATTAAAATCAATTTAATGGGTTTAGTTAAAATTTCATAACGTTCACCCCTGAAATAACTTATTTGTAGGGGTGTGCGGAATACGTGAATTTAGGTATTCCCACGGGGAAGAATATTTCCCGTTCCTGACCCGATTGTTGGGAAACATATTCTGTAATCCCGAAAAGTTCGGAAATTACTTTTTTTCTATATGTAATCTACTTTTAAACTTGTTTTTCAAAATTAAATATAAATATGTATGTCAACCTATTCTAGATGTAAATTTAGATTTAATGTGTGTTTAACAAAGCCTTATAATTTAAGTATAGTCTAAGTTATGGAAAAAGTACTAAAAAATTCCTTAATTTTTTACTTTGTATATTATATACTTGTTTAAATTTGTATTCATTTAACAAATTAAATAATGTCAGTGTTTTAAGGTACGTAATATTAGCAAATTTAGAAATAATTAGTTTTACAGATTTAATTCCCGTTCTCGTCTCGAAGTAAGGGATTCTAAAATTCCCGTTTCCGATCGTCTCGCACAAGCTTACTTATTTTGTATGTCAAGTGCATATTGTATCTACCAACCTAGGTATACGTCAGTCTCATCTAGTCTGGTTTACCAGTGAAAGGGAGGTTTGGGTTCGAATGCTGGCTCTATGTACTCAAGATACTATTTCCAAAACTGTGTGTGGAAAGCCCAGACAATAAGTTTAGACGCGAGATACACAGAAAACATGACTTTCACATTTGATTGATTATTGTAATTCTAATATTTCTATAATTATTGATACACAAGTTATTATTTATTAATGATAGATACTTTCTTTCGCAAATAAAGTAGAAAGATTTTAAGAACTATGTATGTTACTAATATTAAATACATTTAAAGGAAAATACTATTATCATTTAACTCTCTTTTACATAATTAATATACCACATACATAATTAATCCCCCAACTTCATTTTAGTAATCAATAATCGTTGGACCTTGGCAGAGAAATCTTAAAAACTGTTGGGAACGCAGCTCAGCCAATGGCCTTTATAATTTGCATTCCGCTCCAGTCGAACTGGGAAACGTGACAAATTTACAAATCCACATCAATGCTCTCTCATTGGTCTGAGCACGTGATTTAAATGTCATTAGATATAAATATGTTTTAATAAATATAATCAATTTATATATAGATCTTAGTTTATAAACATTTTAAAAACAAGTTTATAGAAACTTTAAAAATATACAGACTAGATTTTTAAAACGACCATTGAATTTAATTCTTACATGGTGTGTGTTTAGAAACATTTCAAAAGTTTATTTACTTTTAAAGTTTTGGAGGTCAGACTTTATATTTTGAAGGTTCAATCACATTTCTTATTGCAAGTTTGCCAAACTATTCTTAGCAGGTATACTAACAACAGTTGATCACAACGGTGACCACAAAGTCTAAGGTATCTTATTCGTAATATATATGTTGGTTGTTGATAAAATATCAAGCTTTGAACCTCGGCTGTGTTACCAAGAGTGGTATTATATGGGAAATATATCATTGTGACCTTCCCACATATTACCTCCATGCTTGTGAGGATGAAAACATTCTAAAATAACCTTCCTGGCACCTACGCTTTAGATTAATCTGTTATTTATAATGTACACAGTATTAAAAGTAATAATAAATATAACTGTAATAAGTATTTAACATTATTTTAGCTTTAACAAAATTATTTTCTTTTCTTTTTCCTAAAAAAATTAATATAATTTTTCAAATTGTTCATGTTAACTAGCATTTAAAATTTTAACATAATAGTTTTCCGACTTGTGTGTGTCATAAATAACATAAAATAAAACACAATAAAGAAAAATATCGTTTACACCGAAAACAACCTATTTTTCCAAGAAAGTATGAATTAATTTAATAAAATACTGAAAACCATTTTTTTCGAGACCTAAATAATTATATAATTTTCTAGATTCGTAACCAAAGAATTAAATTGAGTATATTAAAATTAAGTATTAATTAATCAATCTAATAATCTACAGTTATTTGAGTAATAACTAATTTGAAATTAATTTGTAGAGTTATATTCGTTACACGCTATTTGTTTTATAATAAACTATATTTATTACATTCTATAGCATTTAATAACAGTCACCATCCAAATTGTAATTAGTAAGATATTCTTTATAAACTATAAAGCAAGACTAGATATCTTTTCTTGTAACTTTTTAATTGGTTTTATATTTGTTATAACGTTTTTAGAATAATTTAATATAGTATTTAGCTACTCTAATATAACACATTTTAAAAACGTGCTTGACTTTATTATTGACGTGCAATATATCTCTCAACTGAACTATCTGTGCACGTGTAGAAGTTCTTGTTTCTGTCACTATATAATACCAGCGGTGAACTGTTCAAACCAGTCACTGGTTTTGAGTCAAAGTGATATTGTAATAGTGAAATAAATACATGTTTCTACGGGAGAATAAATTTTAAAGAAAAAATATCGCCCTATAGGTGAGCAGGTAGGCTCTAGCAATGTCAAATACACGCGTTAGGGTCCCTAGCACAACACATTTTAACAATATGTATTTACCGTGACTATTTAATTCCATATTTCTTGTACCCTCTGGGGAACTCAAATACTAAGGTGGGTACGACAGTATAAATTATAAAAAATTATCCAATAATTAAATAGTTTGAAAATGGTTTTTTGTGTTGTTGTGGAATAGAAACAAATGTTTTGACGTCTTTATTAGACGTGATTATAATACATAAATAATGACAGACATAATCTACGTATAAAAAAATCAATCGTAAGAAAAATCCAGAAACGGTTACGAAACAATAGTATTCACGTTTATGCAATTCCTCTTTTTTATACATAATTTAGATATTTTGTTTATTACGTTCTAAATAAATCCGTTTTACTTTTATTCTAGCACCATGTCTCATTACTCATTCTGTTTTTAAGCCATTTATTTTTACAATGTTAATAATAATTGAATAACTGAAAGAATTGGTATGCATTTTGTATGTGGTATTCATTTAAAAATTTTAGCAATGAAGGAAGAAGATTGTTTGTTATACTTACTCATGACTACGATGGTAATTAATGGTAGTATTAAAGATTCATTAATGCTCAAGCTTAGTAAGCGGTTTTTCACTTTAAAAAACTATAAATTCCATAGAGTAACAGTGCACGAATAATAAAACCATGAGTTGAATATTTCTTTAAGACCCACAAGCAAAATATTACACATAAATAATACGTGTTCACATCATAGAAACTTGCTACTGTTCTCATCTTTTTAAAGTCTCTTTAATCTATTGTAAACAATAAGAATAATTTTCCTTTCCCTCTGTATGGAAGTTGCTACTAAACTGTTACAGTGATGCCGCCTTCTCAACCCCCAGCCCTAACAACAGAAGCAACAGCATCAACAACAACCATAATGTTGCTACGTAAAACAAGGCAACCCGAAGCTGTGGTGGGCCCGTCTAACGTTAGAGAGTAGCGAACCTAATAACAGAAATATACCCACGTCTGCAGAGTATTTTAATTATAATTCCAGCATTCACTCTCTACCCCTTACCCCTTCCAACACACTCTTCTGTTTTCTACCTCAGTTTTACTCTCATTTCATTCCCCAGCCCCTCCCCACCGCGGCTGTAAGTTCCTCTTACTACCTACAAAACATTTCCCACTCTCGGCTCTCCTACAAGCTATACAGGCCCGCAGTGCACGCATACACACAATATTACTTTAATGGAAAGGTCTAGCTCCTCTTATAGCACTAAAAATTACCTTGATCAATAAAAAGTGAAGCTTAGAAAGAATGTACTTCTCAAAATATGTGATCAACTGATCGACTGTATTCTAAATATTCACGTTAAGTAAACGTTTAGTCATACAAATAAATCCTATTCAACGCCTCCTTTAATTCAACTTTATCTGATAAAGTAGATAAACCGTGCTAAAGATAATACGTCTGCTCTATTTTATATAAATGTACAGTTAAACATACAATAGATCTCTCAAGACAAATTTGTAAAATTTTTAAAAGTAAGCAAATATTATTCTTTGTCCGTAAGGAATCACTATTTATTTTAGCCATAGTATTAAATTTTCTTAGTAATAAGCTTACGAGCGCACAATTTTGGTTAAAAAATTCTGTATACTCAAAGGCGTCTAACTTAAATAGTGACGAAAAACAATTTTATTTTTCTTTCATAAGTGTAATTAATATTAATATTGCTTGGTGACCATTTAACTTGATTTTTTTAAGCAACGCGTCTTACTACGCCTTCGGGCTATAAACTTAAGTACTAATTACGCACATGGTTTTAGGAATTAGGAAGGCTATATTTAGAGAAAATGTATCCGGATTTGCGTGGAGGGAGAATGTAAAACAATTTTGAAAAAACTACCCTCAGTGTACCCGACTGAGATTCTAACCTTGATATCCCCGTCATCGGCAGTCTACAGTAGGTTACCGCGAGAGTAGCGCGTTAGACCCCGTGACCACCAAAGATGATTTTAGCATGAATTAATTACATGTTTGCTATACACCAACATAATTCTTATTATTATTAGGTATTCTGTCTCGCGACAGGTCCAGGGGTTATTAACAAATATTTACACTAGTTGACACGCTTAAGCGATAAGTAGATGGACCACCTTGAAAATATTTACAAACGCTACCAGCGCCATTCCCAAGATACGAATGTTTTCTGAACTATTTAGACCCTTGAGCCGAGTTTGTCAAGTATGTTCTGAGAGTTATAAGTGAACGGAGAGAGGATCAAGGTTGCTGTATTAATTAAGCATTCTCGTGATAGAATGTAGCCGGTGCTGAGAAACCAGTACCACAATTTAGAGGACAAAAGGGGGAGGGGGAGTGAGATTGTGTTCAGAAGGAGCACTGCAGTCTCTTTTATAAGACATTCACATTACAATAATTGGAATGTTTATCAGATTGTAATAAATTATACATAGCCGAAGTAAGATTTGTTTGGATTTATTTCATTTTGAAAAAATTGGTTTTATCTTTTACTTTCTAATATCAAGATATATTATTTTAATCGTGAAATAATATAACGTACTAGCATATGATAGACTGTTCTAGTATTTTATATAGAGTAGTAGCTAATGGTCGACAGTACCAACTAATGAAACACAATACTGGCATAGTATAGATAGTAATAGCGAATGGTAAACAGTACTATCTTATTATAGATGGTCTAGCTAATTGTAGACCGTATAGAACATATGATAGACAAAACTATCTAATGGTAGAGAGTATTTGAGTATGACATACAGTACTAGCATATGATAGACAGTACCGGTACTAACGTGAGATATGTACTTCTAGCTAATGGTAGACAGTACTAGCATATTATAGACAATAGTATAGCTAATGGTAGATATTACTAGCGTGACTACTCATCTTGCCTACAATGTTGCGCCAGTGCAGACGCATCTTTTTAGACGTTAATTTTGTACATCCATTACTCTTTCCAGACTATGGTCTGGGTTAGTTTTTTATTCGAGCCATATATTTTCCACTGCTGGCTTGCTAGGCCTGTCGTAGCTTCATATGCCTTATAAACTAACTTAAGACTAGGACAGGCACAGCAACCAGTCTCCGCCGTTAATTTATCAATGTGAAAGGTTAAACCCTTATTTCATCAATGATACATTTTTCGGCCATAATGAAAATCGAACCAAGGACCCTTAGCTCTGTAGAGAGACACGCTACTGACTGAGCTAAGGTGTCGTAATATATCTCGGAAACTTTTGTTCTTAATAAAATGTATCGCAAATGAAGATTTTATAATTAATACTATTAAAACTTTGCAATGATAAAACATTTCGTTTCTTAAACAGTTGCGGAGATATTATTCCACTTATGTAAAGTACCCTCAACACCATTTAATTCGACAAACCACTCGGGGGAACATTGTGAAAACCCTAGATAACAAGTTTATAAAAAGTACCCTCAAAACCATTTAATTCGACAAACCACTCGGGGGAACATTGTGAAAACTCTAGATACCAAGTTTATGTAAAGTACCCTCAACACCATTTAATTCAACAAACCACTCGGGGGAACATTGTGAAAACCCTAGATACCAAGTTTTTGTGAAGTACCCTCAACACCATTTTATTCAACAAACCACTATGGGGAACATTGCGAAAACCCTAGATACCAAGTTTATGTAAAGTACCCTCAACACCATTTAATTCAACAAACCACTCTGGGGAACAGTGTGAAAACCCTAGATACCAAGTTTATTTAAAGTATCCTCAACACAATTTAATTCAACAAACCACTCGGGGGAACATTGTGAAAACCCTAGATACCAAGTTTATGTAAAATGGTGCCGGCTCTAGTCACAGACAGACAGACAGACAGACAGACAGACAGATGGCAGAGATTTGTTTCAGGGGGTCATGAAATGTCAACATCTATCAACATTTATAGTTCGATTTTTTCGTGATCACAATACTTCTCTCTCCGAAGGGTCATTAGAGCGTAAGCTATTGGTCAACTGCACGGATAGTTTTATTATGATATACCCTTTACCAAACATCCAAACGCTCCGTATATTTAAACTCAGGGAATAGATTATAAAGTTAAGAGCGTAGAGGAAATGTACCTCCGTTTGCATAGATGGTGAGTGGGATACAATCTAAGAAAATACATCTCTTCCGGGATTAAAATTATAATCTTATCTTCAGTGAAAAACCAGACAAGACGAAACTGACACCTGTGTCAACATGTTCATCTGAGGGGATCTTAACAATAAGTACAATAAATATATATATATATACATAAAGTAAAGAAGACCTTATATCAAATGTATTAATGATTTCTTACTTTCAGTAAAACAAATTTTAAAAGTTTGCATTTCATTAGAATAAATATATTGTAAACTGTCCATGAGGCGATACAAAATATCCTCCACCCACACAAATCTGATAGACCTCCCACCTCCCTTAAGGTGTAGGGAGGGGTGTGTGTCCTAATTCTACATTGTTGAGTGCTCTTCGACTATCGGGTTGTCACTAAATACAATGTGACACGTCCCGGGGGCACATAATAGGAGCTTGCCTAGCAAGAACTAAGCCTGGAGGGGTTGGCATGGAATGGGCACTGGCAGAAGGGTTAAAGGGTTGAACAGAGGGGTGGATGGGGGTAGACGCCCCTTTCGGAACATTCACGGGGGAAATGTAACACGTGTATAGCCCAGGGGAGTCTCGCTATAGAAAACAAGCGACCTGTTTTAGAATTTCAACATGCACCTCCCCCCTTGTGTAATACTCAATACAATGGTCAGTGTTACGTCAAATTTCCACTTAGCAGCGCATAATGCGGAAATACTCGTGGGGGGGGAGGGTTTCGTTATTGTTTGGTTCGGAAGAGGGGGGGAAAGAGGGGTATTTATTGGTAAGCACACGTTTCACGTATTGGTAGCGTATCGGACAAACAAAAACAAGGCGATAAATCTATACGTTCAGCCACAAAGCTAATAACCAAGTTTTAATAAAGGATTAATTTACTCTTGGCTGGACCACACTTATTACTTAGAGGAATACGCCAACACTTGTCCTATGGGGACTTTTGATAGACGACAAATTAATAGGAAATTATTAATAATCCCTCTTTGCAACAAGACACATTCTAAAATCAAAATTTTCCTCGCACGGGATTTCTGAAGCAAGCTAAAAGATGGGATTCATTCTACGCTCTTGTTACTGCATTAGATATAAATCCCCAATTCATATAAACGTCATCATTTAATAAACCTTTAGAGACATTTTAAGAATTATTATCATGACTGTGTTGTTAAATACACATTGTTGATGTGAGTAAAATGTAAAGCAAGCCAAATGAAGGGAATAGTTCAATTTATATTTTATTTTTACTAAGAACCAAATCAGCGCTATCTAAGCCTCGAGTTAACCATTATATTAAGAAGAAGAAGAAGAAGAAGAGGAAAAGTGTTTTTTTAAAATATAATTTAGGTCATAACCGTAATCACACTCTCCTCAACATTACATATAATTTTGTCGAAACATACGGATACCCTTCTGTAATAAGTGTAAAAATGTAAACCCTTTCACGCGCGCTTATCCACTGGCCAAAATAGCTTGCAAAAAAACTATACATTTCCCGTTTAACAGTAAAATGATATTAATTTTTTGTTTTATTAAATCGCATCTAATAATGGCCAAGTATACCCAGTTCATTGCTTTGCGACTACACTGTCTTAATATGTTAGTTTATATCTCTACACTGGTGACCTGGTGGTCTAGGGGTAAGGTGTCAGACTTCTGTGCTGGCGGCCGGGGTTCAATCCTCGGTCCCGGCACTGATTTATCTGATTACCAAACTCTTCCTTCACCTCTGACAAGACATCTTGTGAATGTGGGGAATGCCAGGCCTCCACCGTGGTTCGGATTCCACGTTAAACTGTAGGTCCT
>CABFVZ010003185.1:24659-48603 GCA_902151445.1 Timema monikensis
TATATATATATATATATATATATATATATATATATATATTTTAAACTTTCAAGAGTTAGAATAGAATTTAGAGTTTATTTTACTAATGATGCATATTTTATTCATCATTTTGAAAATTCTTTTTGAAATCCTGGGTTGAATTAAAAAGTTAACTTGACTACAGAACACATAAAAAAGAAACACATTAATTGCATCATGATGGAAATAGAATAGAATTTTGCAAATATCTATCAATATGTTGATTAACCTTTCACATCTTCTAATTTTATAGCTTTAAAAAACAATATTCTTTTATATTTTGTAGAAATTTCAAGGGAAATGTGTTTAAGTGACTTTTTAAATGATTTTAGTTATCCATATCACCTTATTCCACGTGTCTTGTTAATTAGTGAACACGTCTTGTTTCTTAATTATGATAAATTTAACAGTCAAATATTGGCGAGCAGCTTCGTTCTTAATAAGGGTGATGGTGTATCGGAAATTTTTAGAAAAATACAGATTTTTAACACAAATAACTTATTATGATTAGTTTTATTTAAGATAATAAATTTACTTTTCTATCATTATTTGTTCAATAGACATTTCAAATAGAATAATTAGATTAGATGTATCTTCCAACCCAACAAGAGCAAGTCGATTATTTTTTGTATTTTGACATAGTGATTTGCTATAAATGATCAATATTATGATATGATCATTGAATGCATTATAAGCAATTTACTATTTCACACCACTCAGCATAATTCATGAGAAGTGTGTTCTATTTTAAGTTCCCTTCCACCAATACGCATCAATAAAATTAGTTCAGCTGCGAACATTCCTGTTGCAACCCACAACAGTGTTGTTTTCTGAAATAACATTTGGTATGGATAAAACTTCATCTTTAGGTCAACAAACGGTTAGGAAGTTCATCCTGTGATTTTGTTTGCTGGTCATAAGTTGGTTGTGTGTATGAACACTAAGTTTAATCTGAAATATATCATTCCGACCTTGATCTATCTTATTAGAAGAACCATGCAATGTAAGCTTTCTAACTCCCAGGGTAAACATGTGCAATAACACTCTACAGGTCGCAAATTGCAGCAAATTTGACCCAATATAATTGTATTAGCTTTATGTATTATCAGAATAGTAAAATTCATCCAGATGATATGACCCAAAGTGGGATTTTTCTTCAAAATATATTTATATGTCCAAATAACTAAAGTTTTTATCAAGTATTTGCTGCTACATAAGAAACGACATTTGTATGTAGCTGCATGTAGCTACTTGTTTACGTACTGTTTAAAAATGTTAAATGCATTAAAAGCTTTTTTTATTGGCTTGGAACCGTTTGGTGTATGAATTTTGCCTTTACAAAGCAGAATTTTTGAAATAGTTGCGAATCCTTGTCATGATGCCCACCGCTTTGACACGTTATTGAGCGTACGTAATACCATGCTTGGCCTTGTGAAATTCCGTAAATACGGCTCTACACATGCGTTATTCGTCCACGATTTTTCGGTGTTGGCTGTGTAACACCCAATTATAGATATTGTTCGTATTCGAATAAGGATATTGGGCGTGCATAGTGAATACAAACATTGCTCCGAATAAAGTCGGTAAAATATCACACATCAAAATAGGACGCATAATCGCCAGATTGCATGTTGGTGTAAGAGTCCACAATTCATTAACCAACATTTGCTATGTACAGTAACTTCTGACAGTCAACATTTAGGTATATACCTAAATTTTGACTGTCAGAAGTTACAGCTGCTAAACACATGTTTTTACAGATCATATGGTTCAGTGTAGGGATACATAATTTGATCTGGTAACTTTTCAAAGCCATCAGCTGTCAGCTTTGAGCTGTCAGTCAGCATCAAAGAAGCCATGGGGCTTCTGTAGTTTGTCTGTATTCTAGTGTGTGTTTTTTTTCAGTTTTTTTTCCAGTGTTTGTAGATCCTTTCGTGATGGAATGAGCAAACGAAACCGTTTTGAAATTTAAAGAATGTTTTCAAGTGGAATCTTTTATATAGGATCTGATGTACGAGAATTACAAAATCATAAATGCAGTGGCATACGCATGGACGAGAATACAAATAAAGTTAAAGTTTAACTTATTTCCTTAAAACAATAACCTTTAATGGTTTTTAGTGTGTATCTTTCCTTGTCCCCTTATGTTATCTATTAAAAGTACGTCTCTTCTGTCAATGAAAGGAAATGTATTCTAGCCAAACATTTAACTATTCCAGCCACTCACTATTTTTCCAATTCCATGTGCCTTTTTGTATGAACTCGTAGCTAGGTTATTTTGATTATAATACTAATGCACAGTATTCATTATTTATATGTACGTCTTATTTACGTTTCATAAATGAGCTATACAAAACAACAATTAAATTACATAGGCTTACTAAAATACAGGGTATGATGATTTATTTTAATTTGAAAATAATTATTGTAGAGACTCCTTGTAGGGTATAAATAACCATAAAAATGAATTTACCAAGAGTTATACCCATCATAGTATTTATTTATATCCATATGCGAGGATAGAACTTTATAAGAAATACTAAGAGCTTTTCTCAATTTTGGGGCGTGCACTTCTAAACATAGTTCATAGTTCATTATGCACCCACTGACGTGGGTATCGACATTCGGTGTATAAACAAACACTTTGTTTAACTCACCTAGATTAAGACTTTTAATCCATTTAGAATAAACAAAGGCCGATTTCAGACAACCTGAACAATGTAAAAAACTGTTTTAATTAAAATTTATTTTCAAATAATCCTTCCATAAATACCACTCTAGCTTGGACTAGTCAATACATTTCTCCCATTTACATTTCCGTATTCATTGCATCTTGGTAGTTATTTTAGAATGAGCGGGGATTCTCAATGCTTAATGTTGGTGGGGTGAACAAGTTAGCGAGTGGTTATACAAAGCTATGGTCATTAAATGGGTCAAATATATTATATTCAATTAAATAAACTTTAGTAGCGTTCAATTCATACATATATTTGATCATATATATCTAGACAAACCGATTTGACTCATCAGGAGTAATATTTTAAATAAACAGACAGCTGTAATAACATTTGGAAGGGCTTCTAATAGACATTAATATAATTTACAATATGTGAATTACTGGTGTAATCTTACGTCCTTGGTTACGAGGTCAGGTGCTTCGGTTTTGACATAAAATGTATCACCAGTTAAGGAGGGTTTGAGACAGTATACTTATGCTGTTTGCAATGAGAGCAGTTTTCCCAGTTTGATTTATTTCTGTGTTTTTCCAGCCTCTCCTCACTCTAATGCGGGACAACTTATTTTAAATTTAAAAATTAATTAATACCTAACCATTAGTTTAAGCCATTTATTAACCTTGTATTGAACTCAATCAATAGAGCCAAATACAAAATGTATCTACATTAGATGGTCCTAGAAAGAGACATAGCGAACTCCTAATATATTATAGGAAAAATGCCAGCCAAAGTATCGACGGGTTGTAAATTTAATTTTTAGATAATTAAAATGATATACTCAAATTTATATACTTCATGAAACATTTCTATAATATTTTAAAACATTATATTTAGTCGGTTGGTTGAAAAACTATTAAGTTTTAGCTGAGTAAAAATATGACTAAACCTCTACTGGTTGAAAAACTATTCATCATAATTTGATTGATATAACTATTCCCTTACTGTTAGTTGATAAGACTACCACCTGCCCCTCCGCAGTAAGTTGATAAGACTACCCTCTGCCCTCTCCACAGTTAGTTGATAAGACTACCCCCTCCGCAGTAAGTTGATAAGACTACCCTCTGCCCTCTCCACAGTTAGTTGATAAGACTACCCCCTCCGCAGTAAGTTGATAAGACTACCCCTACCCCCTCCATAGTTAGTTGATAAGACTACCCCCTGCCCCCTCCACAGTAAGTTGATAAGACTACCCCCTCCCCCTCCAGGGGGTAGATATAACTACTACCTTCCCTCTCCACAATTGTTTTATGAGACTACCCCCTGCCCCCTCCACATTTAGTTATTAGACAACCCCCTGCCTCCTCCACAGTTGGTTGATAAGACTGCTCTTTGCCCCCTCCACAGTTAAGTTGTTAAAACAACCCCCTCCCTTTCCCGCCATGAGCAGTATAACCGCTCAATGTCTTAAAAGCTATAAGGTAAGAAATAGAATCTTTTCCCTTGATTTCTTAAATTATTTGGTACCTTTATTTCACTCTAAATAATCTGAAATGTTGTAATAGTGGGAGCTATCTCATTTCAAGAGTTGTATCAAATTGGAGTGAAACTTTGATACTTCAATTAGAGATCCTTTTAACGCAGTAGAATAGTCTAGCAAAGGTTAATAGACAAACCAAGTATGTTTATAACGTTCCTGGATGGATCTGTCCAACAATAGGATAGCAAACGGGGTAGGAGTAAAAAACACAAACGTCAATAAAAATTGTATTGCTACCCCATATTAAATTACATTGATCAATTCACATACCGGCATTCTACTATCCTATAACAGTTATCTTTTGTTTCCTGAGATCTTAATAATCAACCAAATATGTGCAATTTTGGACTTTAAAGATTTTATTTATATATTTATTTATCCTTTCTTCCTGTCCTGAGGTCTGAACTATAACTCAGGACTCGTGTTAAATTGTTTCTCTACCTCCACTAATTTGCTAGTTTATCCAATTTACAATCATATTAATGAATCTAGTGTTGGTTGTAGCTCCTAATCTAAGTGTCCTTATCTCCCCTTTTTTTAATTTCATCCTAATAGTTGGTCCACCACGGGTATTTTACTCCCCAGGTATCCTGCCCCACTGGGTGTCCCGACGCTTCCGGAACTAATACTAGTCCCCCTATCCACCACCTGGGGAGGCACCCTACCGGAGATTTCACTCCACCTGCCTCCAGCTAAGACCACTACCTTGGACCTAAACTAAACATGATACAACATAATAGAGTATACACTAAAATTAACTTAACCTAACCCACCTCGGTGGCGTTGTTGGCTAACGCGCTTGTCGTGTTGAGCTCGACTGCTGAGGACGGGGAGATCTAGGTTCAAATCTCGGTCGGGTGAACTGGGGGTGGTTTTTCCTAAATGGTTTTCCACTCTCCCTCCATGCAAATGCGGGTTCACTGCCTCTAATTCAACCTTCCCAATTCCTAATCCATTAGCATAATTAGTACTTAAAGCGTATAACCCGAACGGGTAGTAAGACGTGGTGCTAAATATTATTAACTTAACCTAATACATTTCTTGCAACTTGGTGGCCGCAGAGACCTTCAAGATTGTAAAACTCCATCTTATTAACTACCTGTACAAGTCAGTATGTATAGTAACATGTAACATAATATAACATAAACGCCAAACTCAAAAACATACGCCCCCCTCTTGAACCTCATTGCCTTGTAAAAAAATACCCTCTTCATTCCCTTCTTCCAAGTCGTTTTGAATGTATTCAAGTATTTTGGGCCTATGTTTTCATAATTAATTAAACTAAAGTAGTGTTTGTAACAAAAACTTTCCAGGTTTGTATTTATTTATTTATTAATTATTCATCTTTATCAAAGTTTATCCAACGAAATATGTTTTAAACCAAGCTGTGGCTCTATTAACACAGTTTTATTTTACACTCATTTTATTAAAAAGACATGTAGCTGAAATAAGAAATTAATTGATTTAAAAAAAATACAAATTTTAAAAATATATATTATGTATTAAAAAATTATACAAATTTGACCTCCAAAAACTACCATTGGTTCTGGGTAAATTGTAGTAAGGGGTCACATTAGTATTAAAGTTGATGTTTTCATTTCGAGAAAGGTGGAATATAAATATTATTGCAAGGAAGTAAGGGATGGGGAGAGGAATGTATTATAATATATAATTAGGAAAGGTCATAAAATGTGGATATTTGACCTCGTTAATTCAATATTCTGACAGATATGGTTCAATTTGCTAAGCGTTTGTCTACTGATCAAGTTGTTCAGGTTTGATTCCAGCCCCAAGAAAGAAAAAAAAAACTGTATCGTTTCCTTTCAATAAGTGATAAACTAATGTTCATGGATCGGGTAGATAGGATTCATATAATGGTAAATTCAAGTTAAGTCACTAGTAAACTCTACTTGCACTAAATTCATAAATATATTTAACAAAAATATGTTTATTGTGTATGTATGATTTTGTCAAATTATTATAGATTTTGGTTTACAGATCTTTCAAATGAGTTTATTATTTTGCAGACCACCTTCCATTGTCTTGATTTATGGTTTGAGTAAACTCATTTTAAAATTAGCTCATACATATATTTACGCTGTACCATAAGAAAATACTTAACAATTTTATCTTAAAATCTTGAACTGACACCAGCGGGCACAGTAAAGGCGATTAGAAGAAGCTCTGCAAGCTGATAAGTTGTAATCGTCAGTTAACAGCTTCAAATAAGACTCGACAAAGCTAAGCGGATCAAGAAGAAAAGTCGTTATTAAGAGGAGAAATATTGAAGAAGGTTGGAATCTAGAGCTACTCGAGAAAGTTTACATTATATAAGATTCTGTTATTTACACTTCGTGGAAATAAAAGCTGTAAATGATTGAAACAAAAATAAATATTTTCATTGTTGTTATGAATTAAAATATCAACAAGATTTATTTAATATGTTCTATATAAAACATATCAATAAACAGATTTATTAAATCAAGACTTCTCTAAAAAAATATTATTGCTTTTAAAATATTAATTAAACCACTGTTTTTATATAATTTACTATTTTCACCAATGCAATCTGTAAATAAAAACAAAACCGTCATATTTGTTTCTATTTAATGAAATAGAACGCCGTGGGAAAACAATATATGATATTTGTTTATATTAAAACTATATTAATATTATTAGAATAAACTATATTTCAGTTTGTGAAAATTTGCTCACGTCAACTTTATCCAACCAAATAAAAGAACTACACAAATTTAATTTATTTATTTAAATACAATTTATGGTCTTATAAAAATAAGCCATAGGTAAACTTACATTATTATTTGAATTGTGTTTATGATAAAATACTAATTTGGAAAAGATTGATCAAAAGAGGTTATTATTAGATTTATAATTGTTTGATGTATTCAGTCTAATTTAACGCACTTGGTAGGATAGTGATTTGTATTGATAAATATATAGTACACTTAATAAAGTTAATTCCATCAAATAATTGAGTGGTTACTAAATAGTTTTCAAAACTAATTATATAACTTGTTTCATTTGTGGGTTCTTTTAAGTTAAAAAAAATATTTATGAGGTTTTATAACTAATCATGGACACGAGAATAGTTCTAATACATTTTATTTTCTAGCGAATTTATTATAATTAAGCAATAAGTTTACATTTAGCTTTAAAACAGTTAACCTACAAATATTTAAGCAAGACATCCATAATGGACTTAAAATAATGTCTATAAGTATTGTTCTATCGTCAAAATACAGCAATTGCTTCACACCTTGAAAAGTAACAATATTTATTTATTTGCCCCGAAGTTTGATACTCATCCACGATATAAGTATATACACACCTTTTTTATTGGTATTCTTTTTTGTGTCGTATGGCCTTACTGACCGGCAAGGACATGGCATCAAGGTTTGGTCACATGTATGTAGACTATTCACCGCTATGGTAGCACATAACGTTACCCAAGGAACACCTATGGTGGTTGTCTACACGTCATACCAGCAATGATATGATGTGATGATAGTGAATATAGAGGTGTGGGCCAGTGGGAGTCTTAAACCTAGCTTAAGCCTAATTTATCAACCCCTGGTGACCATTTGGATAATACCCCTTGAGACCAGGTTACCAGCAGGGAATCGAACCCGGCACCCCTAGTTTCGTGGTCAGGTGTAGTGACCACTACGCCACTGGACTGAGCCGAGGATGGAACCATTCACAGGAAATTTAACATTTTATGTCGAGGTAAGTGGGAAAAGTACCACCTCAAATGCACCCGTTTAGGATTGGAACCATGACCTCCTCGTCAATTACAAACCGAACCAGATTAGGTTGAAGCCCACGTTATCACTGTGATATGTTGTTAACTGAAATTGTGAATATATATAATTTATTTATGTTTGAAATCAATAAGGAAGGGAATATACCTGTGTTACCTTGATATTAATTTAAAAATGTTTTGCTCTTAGGATTGTTTATAAAAGTTTCCCAGGACATTGTCGGTCTTAATGGTTCACTCCCATCAAACATTTTCTTTATCTACCTAAGTAATTAATATATTAAAGCATATTTATCTCCGTGCGCATGTCAATATGCTTAAATATTTTTTATATTTATATATATATCTGTTATTTTACAGTAAACCCTAGAGCAAATATTCCAGACTGGTAACAATAATAGCCTATAAAATTAACTGAGTTGTTTTATATCAATATAACAAGATTCAGTTTGGTCACCAACCATGTTAAATAAGATTTACAATTCCAGCGTGTTCGTATACAATAACCAATCTTGTTTTGTTTAGATATATGTGTTGGAGAGTATTATAGGAAGGATAAATAAGAGAAAGCTTACTTTCTCGTATCAAGAGAAAGTAGTGAAATCGTGGGTAAACAAATCTCAAGACTATAATGAATTTATACGTTTTATGTGAACCGAACCTAAATACGGACTTTAAAATTAAATTTGGCTTGTTTTCCTCCATGCCTCTTTGTTTGTCTATCTGTCTGTCTGTCTGTCCCTGGCCATGAATCTGGAACGGTTATATGGATTTTATTCAATCTTGATATAAAGATTTCATAGGGATATACCGCAGGACTTTTTTTTTTATTTTTGCCCTTGAAAATTTTTCTGCGCGTTCTTCAAGCCTCAAGAATGTGTAAGCAAACGTGGGACTAAATGCAAGTTGAAACCATTAAGAACAGTTTAAAAACAAGCTGGCTTTATCAAGAAAATGATGGAGAAACTATGACTGAAGCTGCGCCAGCTATTGACAACTGGGAGGAAGTAACTCCTGATCCTGTTATCTCCTATGTGGACTTCATCAGCGTGGGTGAAGATGTAGCAGTGTGTGGTGAAGCTATTGAAGCGGACATCGTCGCCGAAATTCTCAGCAATAACATCCAGGCTGAGCATGAAGCATCTGGTGATGAAGAGAACAATTCTTCAGTAGTTCAGGAAAGACCTATCCCAAGTGTGGCATAAGCCATGGATCATATCCAAGAACTCGGGCGTTTTTTTTAAAGTCGCAATGATGTAAGTGATTCAATTTTCCAATAAATAAATCAATTAGAATCATAAACTTTGACTGAGAGACTTAAATCAGGAAAACAGATTACAATTTTTAACATTTAGAGAAATTATGAACGGATTATGTCCAGATACGTTAAATAAAGTTTTTGAGCTTGGTTGCAATCTTAACTGTGTTTCTTTTTCATTCATTTTATGAAACGTATTTAGTTGAAATTTTTTAATAGTTCAAATTTGTTCCTTGTCCCTTCAAGTTCGAATTATCCAGGTTCCACTGTAGTTGTTTTTTGAGTAAAAATTCCTTTAAGACTAATTTAAAAAAATACTTTTAAACTGACTCTTATTTAGTTGGCTATATTGGGAGTGTTTGACATGAAAGATAACACTGTATCCTGGTTCTTGGGCTAAAAAAAAATTTAAGCGTGGTTTACTGATGACCAATTTTGAAAAATTTAATTCATAAAAAGTAACGATTTTGTTTAAAATTTACACCTATAGAACATTTAATATCACAAATAACACTGTACTTTATTTTTAGGTAAAACTTCGTCTTTACTTATGAGTTATTTTTTAAAGCAAGAAATATTTAAAAAATTGTTTTAACAAGTTCGTTTGAACTGTATAACTGAGGAGGTTTACTGTATACTTGTTTTGTTGGGTTAGATTCATTTAAGGGTAGCTTACTGATGACATTTTTTAAAACTTGAATATCAAAAAAGGCCATAGCAATTAGGTTCAAAACGAGTTTCAGTTAAGTTTTTTAAATAATAAATAGATTTTCTAAAAATTCTATTGTCAACTATTGGAGGTTAATACTTGGAAATTTTGGGAATTTTTTTTTTACTAATTTTGTTCAAAATTGGTATTGGGAGACTGTTTAATATGATAATGAATATTGGATTTTTATTTTCATAAATTAAATTAATGGTAGCTTGCTTACGACCAATTTTAGAAAATTGGTCATTTTTCAAAATTGACATTAAAGAGCGAGTTCAAACTGGGTATCTAAGAATAGTTTTATATATGATAAATATGAAAAAAAATTCATTTTTATAAACTACAAATAATTTTAGGATAGTTTACAAATAACTTATTTTTGAAAATTTTATTTTTTAATAAAGATTTGAATATGTTGATAGGTCAAGAGTTTTCATTGAGTTGTTTATTCTGATGAGTTTGTTTTAATGAGTAAATCTTACTTAAGGGTAATTTATTGAAAACCTATTTTTCGAAATTTTCTTCGAAGCTATAATACACAATAGGAGAAAGTTAATGCGATTGTGTCGTACCATTTATTTAACCACTTTTTATTTTTCGTGTAGGATATAGTCATTTTAAGATCGAAAATAATGTATAGATAAGGAAAGTATGACTTAGCAAAAGTGTACTCACATTTTCATGGTGGTGGGAGAGTGAGAAAAACTGTATTAAAATTCTGGAGATTCAAGTCCAGTTATCCCCATCCCGGAATTTTATACTCTATGAATACAATTTTGTATTTAGAAGGTTTTATATTAATAAGTTGCGTTGGCCAAAATAATAAAATATTGCTTTACTAAAAATTATATTTCAACTCTTTAGTTATAATAATTTTCAAATTTCTTAACTTTCCGTCATAATCAATCTTCATTTGAATTGTAGTAATCCTTAGTGTTTATTTTCAAATTTCTGCTCGATGCCGTTATACGAATGACTATTTACTGAGATCAATAGCATTATAAAAATGAGAATAAAGCATTGTTACCTAAGCAACGTATTATTTTATTTTGACCAATATATACATTATACTATAAAATTGTTCATATATAAAATATTATTCAAGGTTTCTCTCACTCACCTTCAAGATATTCAAGAACGTTTCAAATTCAAAAAAGATTGGAATTATTTTTAACATTAATAAAATTTAATTTTTTCGCTAAACAACCATTTGTACTTTCTTAGCTACTAAACTTGGTGTAAAATAAACATAGTTGGGAACATTTCTTATCATTTTTATAGATATAGAAATAACCCTGATGTATTTATTGAGATTTGGTTAATAACTCTAAAAATAAATACTTTGTTCTATATATCAATTAAAATATTAAATAAGATTCCAAACAATTTTTATTCTTAGAACAAAGTTGTTTAGTTCTAAAAAAAATATAGGTGTTAAAAGATAATCCAAAACAAGCTTATACCCTTAAACATTTCCGATGGAGTATTCAGCATAAGTAGGACCTGTACAATAGAACTAGCCGTTCTGTTCTCTTGCGGGCCATGATGAAAAGTTGTTGGTTGAAATGTTTGGGCTCAAGAATCGCTCTCAGCCAATCCCATCGCCTCGTAAAATGCCACGATACGAATGATTGATAGTTTCGAGCGTGTTACAAAACCGTCAATAACCCAGGTATGGCTGTAGGCGATAACTGATTGATGAGAAGATTAAAGTTATTATAATACATTCTCTAGCGAAAAATAAACCCTTCTCTGACAATTTTCACTTACCGGAATAACCAATCACTGGTCCTTCACATTTTCTATGAAAAATGACTTTCCATTCCAAATATAACATACAAAATGAAAGTCAAATACCAACGGGTGCGGAAGATAGCTTATGAAATAAATAACGGAGATTTCCTGCTCTGTCAATTACACGAACCATTAATTAATTATTTTATTAAATTTGTGTTTGGAGTTGTTTATCATACCACAGTAAAAATAAGAAAACATTTCACCGAAATGACATTTATATTATTTTGTCTCTGTCAATATTATCTGATTTATAAATTATTTTTACTTAGTTATTATTACCTGATATTCATACAATTTTGACTCAATAAATATAACCTGACATTTTCTTTATTTTGAGACAGAAGGAGTTCAAAGTTAAAATGAAATTCTCTATTACTATTAATAAGTCATAATGTCAAACCTAAAATAGGGCTGGTATTTATCTGCCCACGTCCGTCCGTCTCCAGACATGACAAATTGGATGTGGATTCTTTCAAGGTGTGCACTGCGCAGCTCAACAGATGTATTCACAACAACAACAAAACATTTTGTATGATTCATTTTGTCATTTATTTTTTATTAAAAAAATAAGATGATTTTGGCCCACTCTCAATTTATAAACCCTTATGTAACATTCTTACCAAAAGAAAATATACTTTTCGTCTACTAGCTCGCCTAACTTAACATAACCTAACCTTCGATTCATCTACCAAGGTAAGAGTTTGTTAGATTGGGTAGTAATGTAATACTCAAGCAATCGCAGACAAGCCTAAAACTAGTACGTATCTGTATAGTTCATTAGGAATCCTTTATACAATCGAAAGCAGTAAAATTAAGAATGGAACTGACATTCCTCAGTTAAGATATTATAGCGTGACCTAGATTTGAATTTAATTGGATATCCTGTTTTGTTTTCATCCATTTATTTATTCTCTTTATTCCTTTTTTCCTTGTTCTACTTCTAATCTCTTTCCCACACACACAAAGCCTATGTATCCTCTCTTGTCAAAGACTAATGTAAACCAAAACACACTTAGATTAGACAAACCCATAACTCATTCAGTTTTATTGTAACCTTTACCCCGGACTAATTAAATTTCGACTGGAAGCTTGTTTATCATTGGTTGGGGTGGACTCCCACGAGCACCTACTCTGCTCCACTAAGTAACAACGACTTAACGAACACTCCCTGAAAGACCGGCATGCATCGGGGCTTCCTCTTGCAAACCCTTATGCAAATTCTGTGATTATGGTATCAAGTTGAACTCATTTTCTGATTATATACCACTTCCTTTCATCTTTGAGCTTGAGTGTAAATTACTTTCAATGAATATTTACACAAACCCAAACTTTTGTTTTGAATTCAAAGACTAAGACTATTTTACTGAGGAAGAACGGATCAGGGGGTAGAAGAAAGTTTGGAAGGAACCTACAAACGGGAACAAAGTTTCATTCAGAGGTTTCATTAGGTTTTGTAAATATTTTATACAACTGGTATGCTAATGAGGTACTTTCCTACCCACTTAAAGAGAGTATTTAATATTATTTGGGTCAAATAAATGGCTTCCTTGTGTTTTCCTTGGCTTACAGGTGTTAAGGTAAGGTGGAGGGAACCTTGATTTAAATATACTATTCTGGAAATTTTAAAAATAAAACACAGTTGTATACATGATTAGAGTAATCTAAATCTCTCTTTAAAATCTTTAATAAGTATTATAGCATTTGAACAGGACATTTTAATTAGATATAGAATCTATGTTCAAATGTCGTTTAGATATGAACGATATTCAACAACATTTTAGATACCATATACAGAAAACTAAGCGAAATATGCAATTGGGGCAGTGTTTTATCTATCTAGTGAGAAACAAATCGGTTTTTTATATAATATATACAATATATGTACTGTAGATTGATTATTATTATTAGCATCGCGTCTTACTACCCATTCGGGTTATCCGCACTTACGCTAATGTGTAATGGTAGGGTGATTGTGAGATGAAATGAAGGACCTACAGTTTAACGTGGAGTCCGAACCATGGTGGCGGCCTGGCATTCCCTACATTCACAAGATGTCTTGTCAGAGGTGAAGGAAGGGTTTGGAAATCAGATAAATCTGTGCCAGGACCGAGGATTGAACCCCGGCCGCCAGCACAGAAGTCTGACACCTTACCCCTAGACCACCAGGTCATCTTAGATTGAATAACGTTTCTTTAGTTCCAACTTAAATAAGTAAGACTATCAAAAGAGGATTTTCAACCTTCTTAAAACATGAGCGATATTTTTAACATTATATATATATATATATATATATATAATAAAACACAAACATTTAATCAATTCAAGGTTGTTTCTTAAATCAATAAAAATTAATTAACATCTTACAAAATTTAAAACTAGATTTTAAATACATTTCAAGTTTTAACTAATTATTTCATAGCTTTCAAATCTACTAAAGAGCTATATTCAAAAGTGCTATAACCACCTTATCAAAACTTTAGTAAACATTCCGTTTGCTCTTTATCAACTAAAGTTGTCGGAGCGAAATTTCCCCGGCACTCAAGTTAAATAGCTAAAATTACAGTTGTATTTGCTTTGCGATATTAACACGGACACGAACATGCCAATGAATACAACTGAAATACGGTTCAAATGTTTAGTTTTCATATTAATTTAGTAATTTCAGCTTTCACAAATGTATTCTAGAAAAATATAGAGACAAATTTAAGGTTGAATATCTAATGTTTCAAATGTTGGTGTACGCCACACAACATAAAATAATAAATAACTTTAAGTATAATAATTTAAATAATATTTACCTGCAAAGGTATTTTACTATGACTATGCTGAAATCTCTGAAAAAGCCCGTAATGTAAATATGATGGAACATTTCATGAAATAACTATCGTAATAAGTATCATGAAAACTAAATACGCATCTAAGTCAATGTTTTCTATGGCAATAGTTTATGTCAACTACGCCGAAAAAAAGTAATAAAATGGATCTGCATGTGTAGGGTAAGACAAAGTTTAGAGGGCATTTTTATTAACAAGTCATATTGTTAAATTGTAAATATTAACCAAATTGAATCGAATAATATCAATTTTTGTTTATAAACAAGGATGTCCAGTTCTAAATTTTAATGTTCGGTTAAAGAAATAGGAAATCATCATTTAAAGGTGTTTTTTTTTAATTTTCGGGGTACTTTTATTTTTACTTCGCGTGCGTTTGTAACTGAAACATCGCTGAACATGTAACCGCCCCCCCTCCCCCCATCCCCCAGGAAAATAATAGGTAAGGAATCAAAAGAGAACAAAGGTTTTATTCATGAAACAATGAATAAATTTTAAACAATAACATATATATACATAGTGATTACTAGAGACTCGCCACCTGGTGGCTTTCAGGTAGAACAGCTAGAAATTTCATTCTGAAAAGTTACCGACCAATTTTACTTCCCAAAAATTAAGTTTCTATATAATCCAATTCAAATGTTTTGCCACCTCGTGACAGCTATTTGTACTTTAGTAAAGTTTCAAAGATTACAAAATAAAATATTAATCTTTAAGAGCTCTGCCATCTTGTGGCAACAATATGTACTATAAAATAGTTAAAGTTTCAAAGATTATAAAACATAATTGATTATTAAGAGCTCAGCCAATCTCATGGCAATAATATGTACTATAATATAATAGAAGCTACGAGACAGAATATTATATTTTTTGGTGGTATCTCATGACAACAAAATATATTCTAATGCAATTAAAGTCATAAAGCACAATACTAAATTTGTTAAGTGCTTTGGTATCTCATGACAACAAAATATATTTTAATACAATTTAAGTTATAATTCACAATAATAAATATTTAAGCGCTCTGCATTCTTCGAGCCGTTTAGTTAATTTTACCAAACAATTATTTACTCAGTTAACGACGCCAACTACCCATCAGCAAGATGGCCATAGCCCACGTGAGAACGTAATTAAACGCTAGCCGCCAAGCGGCGAAACAGAAGTTACTTTAAAGATTGAAGGGAAAATTTAGTTTCCCCAATAGACAAAATTTTAACTGAAACGTGGTTACAACTAGCCCGATAATAAAGGAAAACACTCCCATCTCATTACAGCGATTTGAAATTATAAGTCTAAATTCATAATTTTGAAAAGCTTCCATAATTTAGCCAAAAGGGAATTTTGAAAAAGCTTAAAATGCGTCGCTCACCTCGTCCTAAGCCAATAGTACAATGAGAGTACCAATACAATAAGAGCACCGCCATATATAGCGGCTACACAAAATCACATCTCCACAAAGAAGAAGGTGGGGGGGGTTAAAAAAGGGGGGGGGGGAGAAAGAATGAGATCGAGAAGCGCGTAGAAAGATTACAAGCATTCTTAGAACTATTAACATGCGCTAGAACAGTCCAGGTGGAAGAAATAATAACTAAGTACGTGGAGCCACCTTCACTTGTTTTTCTTGGGCGTGGCCTTTATCACTTGTATAAAGTTGGTTCACACCTCCTTCCAGTCAGTTAGATAGTGTGTTGGAGTGAGGAGGCCACGGTCAGGCGTGAATAAGTTGGAGCCCAACCGAGTTGGAGGGTGAATACTATGCCATTTGATTGAACTCTTGCTTCTAACTTGTTACAAACATTACGACCTGTAATAGTTTGAAATCAAGTAGGTGAGTTGATCGTTAATAATAGTATTGCAGTTTAGAAAACATACTATTAAACAAGTCAAGTAAGGAACGTTAATTTAATATAAGATCATAAAAATTAATACAAGTTAATACAACTTGTGAATCAATATTGATAAAAATTATTTTAAATATAAATAAATAATCTGTTTACATAAGAAATAATAATGACAAATTTAAAATGACATGAAACAAATTAAAAAAATTACAAGGATAATGTGAGAGGTTCTTATAACAAAAATAAAATAATTAAGAAGGTATTAGAAAAGTGAATGGTTTAGAATTATAGAGTAATCCAAAAATAAAAACGTTTTAATGTATAAAATTATTTTATTAAATCATATATATTAAGACTATATGGTCTCATAAAAATTGTCATGATAAATTATTGGTACTAAAACACATATTGGGGCTAGTGTGCAAAGGATTTAACCTAAATCAAATAAGCCTTAGGAATACTTATTATAATGCTTTAAAAATATATCCATAAACTATATCCATCATTTTAAATAAACCATCTTTATCACTGAATATCTAACGATTATTATTTTACTTATTTTATATTTCAAGTAATCTATCAAATTTAGTGTGTTTTATATTACGTTATAATATTCTATGATTTGCATTGCTTGAAACTTTGAAATATTTTACTGTGTTTTTTTACCAATAACTTTTCATGAAATTATTTTATTAATTCCTATTGGCTTGAATTATATGATTTGATAAAGGAATTCTATGTATTAACACGTTTACATTTTTTGTTTAGTTTATAAATTTAAGCTATTCAATATTCTTATTTCTTAATATTAATTTATTTTTATAAAATTATCTCTTTATTTGTATTCCCTTCTTTTTATTTGATAGTAGTTTAGTCTTCTATGACATGTTTCGGTGTTATTATTGATGTTACACCATCTTAAGGTCTTATTTATGATACAAATGGCATTCTGTTAAATACAGATATCAGAAAGTTTGTGAAAATTTTGAGGTATTAAATGTAAAAATTTGTTTTAATAGCTCAACATTTACCCATGCTTTCTGATATGTATTTAAAATAGTATACTATTTTTCATAAATAGGACCTGAAGATAGTATAACATTAATAATAACACCGAAACATGTCATCATAGAAGATCAAGTTAATATCAAATAGGGAGAAGAGAATAAATATAAAGAAGACACTTATTATTCCTTACCAAATCAAATATGAGCATTAAAAATATTTTTTTAAATAAAAACAGCTCACATTATATTTGTAATTTTTTATCTGTTTGGTGTAATTTTAACTGTGTCATTATTATTTCTTATATAAACAGTTTATTCATTAATTTTTTTGAACATGTTTTTATTAATATTAATTAACGATTTTTGTTAATTTAACGATTAATAAGCATTACTTTATCCAATCCAAGGGTTATCTAATATTAATAATAGTATTGTTCAAATCCGTCATGACAACTCAATTTTCACTGAATTAATTTAAAAAATAAAATTCCCATGTGATTAAATACTTTCTCAAATATTTTGATAGAAATAGCAACTTGAACCTAATTTATTTTATTTATTTACTTAGCACCGCGTCTTACTACCCGTTCGGGTTATACGCTTGAGTACTAATTACGCTGATGGATTAGTAATTGGAAAAGGTTAAATTTATAGGAAGTGAACCCGCATTTGCGTGGAGGCAGAGTGGAAAACCATTTAGGAAAAACCACCCCAATTCACCCGACCGAGATTCGAACCTTGATCTCCCCGTCCTAGGCAGTCGAGCTCAACAAGACTAGCGCGTTAGCTAACCACGCCACCGAGGTGGGTTTTGAACCTAATCATGATTGTAAATGTCTTACGTATGTGAAACATATTAATAGGATGCGTGTATGAACCTGAGGAATGTTGAGTACTTGATGGTATATTAAGTTTAAATTCGATTTAGATACCAAAATACTTGTGTGTATATGTTAAATTTCTTTTTAGTCACTTTTGAAAGCACATCTTTATGTTCAGTAAAATCCACTCCCCACATACAGTTGAAGCGGCGTACATTTCTCTCAATGTTCAAATAATCTTAAAAGATAAATATCATCAATATTTGTATGTAAAATATTATGTTTGATGTCGAATCTAAAGATGTCCGTGGAAAAAGTGAATTGTCGTTTAGTCCATTTGTCATGTTTTGAAGCCGGCGGTTGTAATTCCCGATAGAGCAATTACTTCCACTCAAAGGTTATTAAAACGGTCCAATAATACGCCGGAGGGCCAAAGCCACAAAATCACAGAGGAAGAAGCAATCTCAAATATTAGTAATTTGAACGTCCCCAACGTTAGCGTTCATTGTTTGCTACCGACCAGCCGTATCAATTACACAGTCGTATTCATTACAAACAATCTTTCATTACGAACACAGCTTAATATGAGTTCATTAGCCCTGTAACCTCTTCCCTATTCCCATATCATTCTCTGAATGACCACCATTGTGATATTGAAAACTTGTACGATGATAACCACAACCTTGTGAAAATAGTTACTATACAGCATTCCTACTCGTTTGTATCACATTATTACCCCTGGAGGTTCGGCTGCACGCGATACTCTGTTTGTTAAAACACTCCCTCTCACTTCACATTTTAACAAACGTGTTTGTTTTCATATATTTATTTTATCATCAAACGCATATGAAGTTCTCAAATACTCATATTATGTGCATACGGGTAGACATATTCATGACACACAGATAATATCACCGCACATATTCGCACTGGATATTGCGTTAAAGTTTTTACTTTGTGCATTCGAAAGATACGATTACAGACAAATGTTTGTACTGCTATCTATTACAATGTACTCGGCAAGAGTCACATAATAAATCACCTCACGATTGTTCAAAGGAAAGTTTAAAGAGTTATTTTATGTATCTGCTTTCACTTTTTTTTTTTTTCATTACTCGAAAATGTTTTCAGATAAATCGCTTCAAGGCATGTTAGGGTATTTTTATACTTTCCAAGAGTTTTTCCTTGTTCTCGAAATATACAGAAGTATTTTTACGAAGATCAAAATAATAAAAAGTTTACATTTTCTATCATCATTACAACTGTCAGAGAAGTAAATAAATAAACACAAAGGTTGAGAACGATGTGTATTGTAAGTAATTTAATAATATTAATTGATGTAGCTCCTAAAATACAATAGTTCACGTTTTTATGTTCATATAATATGACAATATTTATTTTTCACAAAATATATATGTACAAACTTTCATAAATAATGTGTTACATAGGAAGCTATGCATCTAAATATTCTTAAGTATTTAGATTGATGGTCTTCAAAGTGTGCCGTGAAACTAGGGTGGTAATAAACAGGGTGTTCCCGGGTTAAACGGATAAACTTTGAGAAGTGTTAGTGGATCAAAAATCTAACTCAAAATTTGTTTTTGGAGATTTGCTCATTTTCGCTTTCTTTTCACCCAAACAGCAAAAAACTAAATAAAAACCAAGAAAGCTATTGAATAAAATATATTATTTATTTATTTTGTTCAAATTGGTGGCCTCCGGCCAATGACAGAACGAGTGACATTGTGCGATTGTTGTTTCTGCGCACGGTTGCGTTGTCCTTTATAGTAATGATTGAAGGTCATTAACAGACACTTAAGACTCTTTTTGCTTGAAAGCTCCCCATACATAAAAAAAATGGCGTTAAATCAGGTGAACAAAGAAGAGACCAAGCCACAAGCTCAGCACGACCGATCCATCTTCCAGGATAATTAATAATACTAAGCCTTTGCCGAATACCTCTGCAGAAAAAAGGTTGTTTATTTAGTTGATTTTTTTATGTTTGTGTGAAAAGCAAGCTAAATTGAGCAAATCTCCAAAAGACATTTTGAGTTAGTTTTTTTTATCCACTAAAATACCCAAAGTTTACTCATTTAACCCGGAAACATCCTGTATAGGTGAGTAGTCAAGTAGTAGTAGTAGTAGTAGTATAACGTATTAAAATAGTAACTTAAATGTTTAGTATCAAGTTAGTATTTAGGTATTTCCTCCACTAAGGGTGTCCTTAAATACTAACACCTGGCCACAAGCATGTGTAATATCAAAGGTTCCGCTAAATATAGACGTGTTAAATGTTACCACTGAGGTAAAAAGTTTTGAGAAACAATGATATATATTTGATACTGCCTTTTAACTTAAATTCTGTTCAAGCGTTGTAATTCATGCGGTAGTCTAGTAAACAAATATTTTTCCAGTATAGATTAATGGTGTTCCTGACTTGGGGTTTAAGAAGTCAACCTTTAATTCTACTCTGTTGTAATTTGAATTATAATTTAAAAAATGTTTTTTTCTCTATCCCAAATGCCAGTGATTCAAGTCGTTAATAATTTTAAATTAGATCGTAAACCTATTATTAAAGTAAACCATTTAAAATACCTAATCTAGACCCATAGCACACTCTCACATAAATCAATACCGTCCGATATAAATCATTGTTACAAAAAAATCTACAAAAGGGCATGAGAAATAGGAATAAGAATTATAATGGTGCAGTTCACCACAGAGACTTTCTTTTAACCTTACAATAGAGACATTTACTAAAAAATAGTAAGATTTGTGAAACTAAATAATATATTTCGTTGCTGTAAAGCTCCACCCAAGAACATAAATGTAATAATAAACAATGTTACAGAAACATTTAGTAAAGAGGAGAATCTCTGTCCGCCAAAGAGTATTTCAATGAATTTTATGCTTTTAATTTTTACTAATCACAACTAATTTGGTGTATAGTTTATAAATGGTTTTATTGCGATTTAATGGGAAGACTATTTGTTTCTATGAGTAAAACTTATTTAAGGGTAGTTTACTGAAAACCTATTTTTGGACATTTTCTTTGAAGCTGAAATACACAATATGCGTCCCGATACTGTATTTCATACCAGGTTCATACTTTATTATTGAGTTTGTCTGTCTACCTTCCATATTGATCTAAGAATGAGGATTGTTAAAATACAAGTTAATATCAATAATTTAAATAACATTACAAGTGACCCCAGTTGTATTGGAGAACGCATAACGTAGCAATTTGATTATATTTTAATGACAATATTTTGGGTTATCAATAATAAATTAATGTCCATCAGTTGGCAAATAGGATATTTTGCTCAAGGCAATGTGTTAAATAAAATGGTATAGGGCCTTACAAGTAGAGGAGATGCGGGTATTATGGAATTGTCGGGCAATACGGAATGCTATCGGTTCTCATATATTAAGTGTCATAATCAATCGTTAACTATTTCAACTATTACAGAAAACAATTTCTAACAGCAAGTGATGCCCTCACTTCGACAGATCAACTGATTGTTTTGTGAGAGACGATTGTTTGTTTTGGCTGACACAAAAACTTTTGCAGGCTATTGTTTATCATGCTATATTTCTTTACTCTACTGTTCTTATTAATTATAATCAAATCATTAGGTTAAGATTCACTCTTGCTTATCTTTGAGTTAAAACAATATTTTACTGTAATTTTATTTTAACCTAACAAATTATTGTTTTCAAAAATGGTGAGTCGGTAAATAAGGAATAATACTATTCCATAATGCCAGCACATTTTTCAAGTATTTGGCAAATGATTTATTTGGTCAACGTAAGCTTAAACATTTTTACTAGCACCTAAGAAAAATATTAATAGAACAATTTAACCTGATACAATATTTTAGTCTATTATATTTTAATAGGCCATTATTAATAGTAATTTATTAATTAGATATATTTTATTATAATGTATCATTTCAATTATTAGATATTATTACTATTTTATTGTTTTACACTTAATATTTCCATGTTTCCTACCCTTATGAAATATTTGCTAGTTTTATTAAATATAATTATTTTTTATATAAAATGTGTAGTATTCCATATTGCCCTCATTTGTTCCACACCTCTTGCTCCCAAAGGACATCAAATTTATTAAGTCTGCTTTAAACACTAAAAATAGTTAAAAACATATTAATTATAAGTCAAATATGGAACTCAATGACAAAATGTGAAAATACTCTTTGATATTAATGAAAAAGTAAATGTTATTCCATACTACCCGCACTCTCTCTATTAATAATCGATTTTTAAAACACATATATTGACTGATGCCTTATTTTTATTCTTTAATATTCGAAATTTATAGAACTAGCTTATTGGTTCTCAGAGAGACACGTAGTAATCGCAGACCCTTATTAACTTTGTGTGATAGTTCATAACATGAGATTGTAACATATGAATTTAACATCTAATATAATATTTACAAAGAGTGGTATTTGGTACTTGTGAGGGATTAAATTGAATTACAAGTTGATGATTTTTTTTTTTTTGCTAACTTTGATGGTTGTTTTTGACAAAGACTCCCTCCTCCCCCTCTTCTTGTGATTTGGTTACGGGTGGGTTGATATAAGTATCTATACTTTGATCCCTTAGCATAGTTTCAATCTTTTGTAATATATTTTTGCTTGGGGATCACATCATCCCAGAGCTTGTATGGTTTTTAAAACCTGTAATAATAGTTGTGGATTATTCTCTAAATATAAACATTAAGGATTTAGAAATATGATTATTTCAAAAGAATTTGCCACCATACAAGAGTATGCATCTAAAGTGTGTTCTGATAAAACTCATTTCCTGTAAGGTTGGTAAATGGCTTGGCGTCCTTACAAGTATGAAGTGAGAATGTATATAATTTAGTTATCAGGATGACCATGAAGTTCGGTCAGGAGGATTGTTTATATAAATATTCTTATTCGTATATCATCACGTCAGATATTTTAAGCTTATAGTGAGTAGTGGCCAACTATCGCAACTGGTTGGTATTATTCTTAATATTGTCATGATATTGACACTGTTATAATGTATAAATAGTGACCCTGGGTCAATTTAACATTATATATTTAATGAATCAGATAGCCGAAGCTATCATCTATGCATTTTAGTGAGGATAGCACCTCTTAGATATCATATCCTGAAAATTGAAAAATGACACCTGGACACGGGAATCGATTTCAATTTTCAGGATATGATATCTAAGAGGTGCTATCCTCACTAAAATGCATAGATGATAGCTTCGGCTATCTGATTCATTAATATATATGCAATCCCGTACAATTATAATATAATTGTCAATTGGCTGCAATCATGCCAACTACCGAGTCGCAGGTGGCTGCGTTGTCTGATGGCTGTGATCTTATATAATCACATGTTTATAAGCTGACGACTTCCGCACGTCCATCATAGACTCTGCCTTAAAATATGAGTGAAGAATGACCATGGGCACGGGACGAATCCTGGATAGCTCAGTGGTAAGAGCATTGGCGTACTAAGCCGAAGGTCCCGGGTTCGATTCCAGTGTCCAGGTGTCATTTTTCAATTTTCAGGATATTATATATTTAGTTATTAGTACCATCCCCTTTTTGTTATTGCTCAGGATTGGCTTTTGTTTAACTAGGTAGACATTTTGGTTT